>PVIU01007160.1:0-94386 GCA_004026605.1 Ondatra zibethicus | reverse complement strand
TTTTATTGGTTAATGATAAAGCTGTTTTGGCCAGTGGCTTAGCAGATTAGAGCAAGGTGGGAGTTTCAAGCAGATAGAGGGGAAAGAAGGCAGAGTCAGGGAGACGCCTTGTAGCCACGGGGGGAAAAAAAGACGATGGCGCTCTGGTACCGGTAAACCACGAGCCTCATGGTAAAATATAAAATAATAAAAATGGGGTAATTTAAGATGTAAGAGCCTGCTAAAATATGCTTAAGCTATTGGCTAAACAGTATTGCAATTAATATAGTTTCTGCGTGATTTTGGGTCAAGGCAGCTGGGAAATGAAAGAGCAGCCTCTGCCTACAGGCTCCTACTCTGGTGCTGGTGATTCCTGAGGTCCATTAGCAGGCTTCTCCTCCAGGGGAGAATTTTTTTAAAGTTATAAGAAAAGACTGGAGCAATAGCCCAACTGTTAGGAATACTTACTGATCTTCCAGAGGACCCAGGCTCAATTCCTAGCCCTCACAAGCTGTCTCATAACCATTTGTAACTCCGGATCCAGAGGATCTGATGCCTTCTTCTGATCTTGTGGATTCATGCATGCCCACTGAACATACGGAGTCATACAGATACATATTTACACATAAAGTAAAACAAAATAGCTATTAAGGAAAATAGTTACAATAAACAAAACAAACAGCACAGCCTTTCTTGGCAATCCTTTCCCTGGCAATGATCAATAGGAGGAGCACTGAGGAGCTTGCAGGAAGCCTGTTGAACTTAAAACAAAGTCTTTTGAAGGCTACCATATGCAATGGCTAACTTTGTTGTTAGCCGGATGGAATCTGGAATCTAAGAAGCCATCTTTGGGATTGTTTATGAGGGAGATTTTAGATTGGTTTAACTGATGTGGGAAAAACCATTATTATTACTACTTCATTATTTGAGACAAGGCTTTACTGTATAGCCCGGCTGGCCTGGATCTTGCTATGTAGACTAGAATGGTCTCAAATTTACAGCAATCTTCCTTCCTCTGCCTCCTGAATGCTGCTATTAAATGCCTCTGCCATTATGGCCAGCATCAAAACCCTTCTTAAATTAGGCAACACCACCCCATGGGCTGAGGTCTTAAAAATCAACTAAAAGGATTTAACCAACATTCAACTCTCTCGGCTGCCTGACTGTGGATGGATTGTGAACAGCCTCTGTTGACAGAGGTTTCTGTCCTACCCGGTCCCACATCTGTTCAGTCCCAAAGAAACACACAGAGGTCTACATTAATCATAAACTGGTTGGCCTGTTAGCTCAGGCTTCTTATTAACTCTTTCTTACATCCTAAATTAGCCCATAATTCTTGTCAATGTTAGCCACGTTGCTTGGTACCTTTATCAGCGAGGCGTTCTCATCTTGTTTCCTCTGTGTCTGGCTTCCTCTGTGACAGCTGCAGACTGACTCTTTCCTCTTCCCAGAATTCTCCTGTTCTGGTTGCCCCACCTCTACTTCCTGCCTGGCTACTGGCCAATCAGCATTTTATTAAAACAATACAATATAAGTGACAGGGTATAAGACCATTTCATTGCCCCACAGCAAGTCTCCTGACGCTCCTGCTGCCGTGAATTCCCTGCCAAGGTGAACTGCATCTGCAAGCTTCACACCAAAACAGGGCCCTCCTTCCTTCAGTTCTTTTGTCAGGCATTTGATCAGAGAATGAAGAGCAGCAAAGACAGCATGCATTAGTGTGTGCTTTGGGCAGAAGTGTGCAAGCAGATGGGGTGTTCCAGTAGCAACTATGAAGACGTGTCAGGACATGGTCCTAGGTCAGGTGTGAGGTCCAGGAAGGTTTGGAGAGAGGAATACTGTTCTTGTCTTCAGGGGACCTCAAGGCCTTTGGCCTCGTAGGCTGATTGAATTAGCCAAGAAATACCCTTCATATTATACAGAACCCTCATTCTGCAACAATGGGCCCTGCACTCGTTTAATATAAAATCCATGGCCTAGAACCACAGATGGGAGGCCATCTGACCTTTCCTGAAAGGGGCAGCGGCAGAGATGTCTCTTGAACTGGTACACAGCACTCTCAGTAGGACACCCTCAGCTCAAAACAGTTTCGGTGGAAGGGTAAAGGTGGAGACAGATGCCAATAAGTTGAGGAAGTGTACAGTGAAGCCAGGGAGGGCTCACAGATGGTTTAAAGGATGGGAGGTGGTGTGCTTATTGCACGCCTAAGTGACTTTACAAACTACAAATTCTGCGCTCCCCTTCTTTCTTTGAGATAGGGCTTCTCTGTGTGACCCTGGCTGTCCTGGAACTCACTCTGTAGACCAGGCTGGCCTCAAACTCATAGAGATCCACCTGCCTCTGCCTCCTGAGTGCTGGGATTAAAGGTGTGCATTACCACAAGCTCCTCTTCTCTTTTGCAATACCATGATCTGAACAAGGTTGCCATTACATACAACTCATTCCGAGAGGAGTATTATGCCTTCATTACTTTTTGAATTGACTGTATTGACTTGCCCCTCTCCCTTTCTCCCTCTCTCTCTCTCTCTCTCTCTCTCTCTCTCTCTCTCTCTCTCTCTCTCTCTCTCTCTCTGTGTGTGTGTGTGTGTGTAGGATTCAAACCCTGGGCCCACCCCCAGCCATTCTCTGCCCCCCCCCCCATTTCCCAGCAACCAGGGAAGGAATTCCCAAGGATACCATGCCAGGTCTCCTACTGTTTCACTTACAACCTTGGTCTTTTTGTCTTTTTGTTGAAGAGCAGGCATTTTGATCTCAAAAACTCCAGTAAGGACCTAATTTCAAATACAGTAAAGGGGTATTTGAATGCTTGGTATTTTTCACCTTGGTATTTTTCGCCTTATGATGTGAGAGTGTTAGACAATCCACAGAAACTATATACTGAATTTTGACCTTTTTCTTGTGAGTTTTCAAATTTTACTATTTTTTTCTTTTCTTTCTTTCTTTCTTTTTTTTTTTTTGGTTTTTCAAAACAGGGTTTCCTCTGTGTAGTTTTGGTGCCTGTATTGGAACTAGCTCTTGTAGACCAGGCTGGCCTCATGAGCCATCACTGCCTGGCTAAATTTTACTTATTTTTATCCTTTGACCATTTTGTATGTGTTTATAGTGACTTTCAGTCATCTTCACCCTCCATCCCCCCCATGCCCCATCTTCTGCAGAAATCCTTCTCTTTCCCAACAATCCTCCCTTCTACCTCCATGTCTTTTGTGCACACGAGATCAACCAAGTTTACGTAGAGTTGCCTGCATAAGCATGGGTTGCTGTTGTTTACTAGAGCACGGACAACTTACTATTAGCTCTATATGGACCACAGAAGAAAATGATGTTACCTCTTCAGGCAATATTAGCTGTCAATAGGCCCTCAGGAAGGAGTGGGGCTTCTTGGGCCCGTGATGACACGTTGACAGGCCTAATCTTGAGCAGGTCTTAAGGGGTTAAGCACGTCTGCAGCAAGTTAGGCGTGCAACAGTCATGTGATGTCCACAAGACATCCTTTTGCGGTGTCCCATTTGAATTTTGATCTTTTCTCAGGCTTCTGATATTTAGTATACTACTCATGGTGCCAGGCGCTCAGCAAGCCACAGCTCATAGCTATCTGATTGTAAAGCTAAGCAATCAATACTATACAGTATATTGGATTGCTTAGCAGTGACATTCAGCGCTTAGAAGTATTGAATGCATTTCAACCTGCAATTGGTTTATTGGGATGCAACTCCATCGGAGGTCAAGGAATATCTGTACTGTCCTGAGTAGTGGATGAACCCAGCATCATGGATAACTAATTCTAGTGTTCTTCATAAAGACACAGTGTATATTTTAAAGTTAAGCAATGCGAGTTGAGCCCTGCCCTCAGTTGTCCTGTGAGCAAGCATCTAAACCTTCCCGAGTTCTTATTTTGACAGCACAAAGGATAACTGAGGCATCTTATTGCCTGTATTTTCCAGTGGTCCATCCCAGTCCCCTCTGCCCCACAGCCGTTGTGCCAAGCCTGCAGTCATTTTGGACTCCAGGAACAGGAAAGCCTGGGAGGACAGACTGCCCTCCAAACGAGGACAATTATACATGAGGGTAAAGGAACATCTCTTGAGAGGGACCTTGTGTCCTCAAGAAATGGAGGCTTGCTTTGATCCACCTCCCAGAACCAGAGCCAAGACAGTGAGGGACCAGCCAGGCCACACCCTGGCCACTGTGGCAGGAGTGTGCAGGGTGTAGAAAAACAGCAACAAGATTAACATAAAAGAGAAAGCGGCTCTCCTCATCACATACGCATAGACACACACAGACACACAGACACACACACACCACCACCACCATCACCAGTAACAGAACAGGGTGGGGAGAAGAAATTCCCGGGTGTGCAAGTGTGGGAGAAGGCAGGTCAATGTAAATGACCCATAAAGGATCAGGGCTGCGGTGACAGGAGGGTGTGGGCCTTTCCCAGCTCTCCAGCTCCATCCCTAGGAGTGCCTTCTTCTTGATGAGCTGTCTCTATTCATTCATAGTAAAATACATACATCCCTGGCCCAATTCTTCTTCCACAGCAGAAGAATCTGGATTCTTTATGGGTGCCTTCTGGACTCTGATCCACACTTAACTACACCAGGACTCCCGAATTGCACATAATTCTTTCTCCCCTGGCCCAATCTTTTCTCTATTTAAGCCCAAAGCTTATGTTCGTGCCCTGAAGATGAATTGGGTGGGGGGGGGGAGGACTGGATGCCTTTATTCTTCTGTTTGTTTTCCCAGGGTATGCTTTGACTAAATCACTAGCTTTCACTATTGCTAGCTTTTCAATTGACGTATTGGATTGGGTGACTAAGGTCTAGCCTATTAGGACTGCCAACTTGGGACTTTTACCCAGAAAGAGAGAGAGCAAGCTAGCAGGAGCATGCAGCAAGCTGGAGAGGAGGCAGGGGATCTGCTAGCCTAGGTAGAGTGGGAAGGGGTGGTTGGGAATGGGAGAAGCTGGTCTCTTAAAGGGCCAGGGTACCTAGGTGACAGACCAGGCCAGCAGATTACAACACATGTACTCTCAAAACCTGATAGTCTGGCTTCACAGGTTATAACTTTCAACTGCACAAAACTCAATTCTGCCTTCCTGGGGCCTGAGTTGGTATTAACAAGCACAAGGGTTGACCCTTGTGTGCCAGGTGAAAATTCTGCACCCAGACAAGCCTCTCTGCCGACACAGCAATCCAAACCAGACCAAATCAAACCAAATTAGAGAAGCCCAGGCTGAATGGGTAAAACGCTCCTGGATGATTTTCCAGTCCCTGCCCCAGAGAGGAGACAGGGAAGAGAAACCGAGAAACCACATGTCTGTTTTCTGCCGAACAGTTTAAATATCCTGTGGGAGTGGTCTTGATCATCTCTGGGGAGGAGCCATGACTGGTGGGCTTTCTGAGATGAGGCAGGGTTTGGGGGAGAGAGGGCGAGAAATGGGGGAGGGGGATTGAGGCGGAGCTTTCACCAGAACATCCCAGACTCTGGGTGTATGGATGTGGGGGTGGGGGGGCTGAGGTGGGGCTTCCACCAGAACAACAGGAACTGTACGTAGTAAAAGAGATTTATAGAAAAACATCTCATCGAATAGCCATTATAAGGTGTTAAAGATACATAACTAACTCCCAGCTCTTAAACAATCTGAACTCTGTGAATACACAGAGTTTTTATGCACCAAAGAATATGCTTGAAGGTCATAAGAACTACAAATAATTCTGAGGTCTTAGAAGCATGGATGGGATTTAGAAACATGAGGCACAGGTATTGTCCCAGGGGGAGGCCTGGGACCAGCCTTGGAGGATGGAAGGATCTGACAAGCCCGGTACTGTGTGCAAAGCCCCGGAGTGCTTGGAGGGTGGAGGTCAAGGAGTCTCGGGAGAGAGCAGGAAGCTGTCACAGTATTATCATATACCTGGAGACTAAATCCGTAATCCAGATGTGAAATCTAGAAGGTGGGGGTGGGGTGGCTTGCGGGGGAGTCATGCCCCACGCAGAAGCATGTGAGAGAAGACAGGCTTTGTCAGGAGTACGGTGTTGCAAGCAAGCGTGGGACACGTATGATCCCTGCCTTAGTATGGTGGCTCTGACTTGCAAGAGTTTTCATTTTACAAATCGTGCTGTAGTTGTGCTATTTTTCACTTTCAGTTCAGGACTGGGTAAATGACAGGGGGTAGCCGACATTTCATTTTAAAAGTGGGCTCTGGGGTCAGAGCGTGTTCAGCAGAGGTTAGATAAGACAAGTTGTGAATGTCGGCAGGTTTTTGTGGATTAAGTACAACTCTGACTTGGAATATTGTCACTGGGGAGGTTTTCCAGGGGGAGTCTGTAATGTCATTTGTCTAGTCTCCCAACTTATGCCCCCTCATTCAGTGTTTTCATCCAACCACTATCCACAGCCTAGTCGTCTGGTGTGGGGTGCCCATTTAGGGATACAGTAAAGGTCAAACAGGAAAAATGTGTGACCTCATGGAGCAGAGGCAGACAAGACCATATAAGTAATAGGATTAATATAGAACTAATAACAGAGAAGTCCAGAGAAGAGTAAGCAGTGAGAAAGCAGGGAAGGCTGTCTGCAGAGTTGATGCACACACACACACACACACACACACACACACACACACACACACGTGTATACATACACACATGCATACATATATGCATATAAAACATAGACTGGGCATACACACTTACAGGAAGGTGAGGATGGATGAGGGAGGCTGGTTGCTCTTTAACGAGAATGATCAGGGACAAAGCCTCTGTGAGAAAGGAACTCTTTGAGAAAGCCACTGAGGACTCCTGGAAGGGGACAGTCTGATCGCCAAGACCCCAGGCAAAGCCACAGCTATTAGAAGTCAGTGAGGCTACAGCACCTCATGTGTGAGCAGTGCATGATGTTCCGTGTGCAGGTCAGGGAGAGGAAGGCAGCCCAGAAGGGAACAATTTTCAAGGATGCAGTGCCTCTTGTGGAGGATGTTTCTGAACTTCTTGGAGATACTTTTTGTTGCCTAGTGTAGTTGGGACTGAATGTTTTCATTTGCTTGTTTGTTTTCTGTTTTGTTTTCTCGGTGCTAAGGATAGAACTTGGGACTTTGCATGTGTTAAGCGTGTGCTTTACTGCTGAGCTCATCTTTAGGCCCTGAATGTTTACATATTAAAGTGTTTATTTTGGGGACCGAGAGATAGCTCAGTAGGTAAAGGTGCTTGCCAGCAAGGCTGATAATCTGATTTTGATCCCTGGAACCTATATGGTGGGAGGAAAGAACTAGTTTCATAAAACTGTTCCCTGCCCTCTACATGCATGTTGTAGGTGTGCATGCCCACACACATATGAAAATACATAGATGCAATAAAAGTTAAGTATATGTATTGTTGTGAATTTCTTTTTATTTCTGCCGGTATTTTTGTGCATATGTAAGTGTGTGTTTGTGTGGGTGTGTGCATGTGAATTCAGGTGCATATGTGTGTGTAGAAGCTAGAGGAACACAAAGGGTATCCTCCTCAATCACTTTCTACCTAGCTTTTCGCAGACAAGGTCTCTCACTGAAGCTGGCACTCATGGATTCAGCTAGGTTGGCCGGCATTGAGCCCTGCAGAGCCAGCTGTCTCCAGCCCCCAGGACTGGGGTTACAGATACCTGCTGCTGCTCTTGGATCTCACATGACTGCTGGGAACCTGCCTGAGATCTCCAGAGCAAGGCCATGAAGGTCATTGTAGGGAAGATGGATTTGACTGTTTGAGTAGAGATGAGATGCATAAAATTGTGGTCATGTGTGGCTTCTCTTCCTCTCATACCCTGCATTTAAAGGTATCCTAGCAGTACCATCCTCAGGAACAATGGATAATATCATGGCTGCTACCCAGACAATGAAGGCTTCAAGAATCACGTCAAACTTTGGATGAGTGATTGAGAGAATGTTGTTGCCTTTTACGTTTATATCTCATTGAATCACGTTGGGGTGTGTTGAATAACTCTAGAAAATTAGAACTCAAAGGAGCAAGTTACCGCAGTAGACAGTGTTTTAGTTTGCAGATCCCGATGTAGATCTCGGTTGATTTAAACCTGCTGGAAGTTTTTGACCCACAGCTATAATGATCGGTTCAGGACTGGGCATATGGGCATATGATCCTAGATGTTTCAATTGGAGTCCCAAGTCCTTATTTTAAAAAATTATTTTTAATTATGTATATGTGTGTGTGTGGGTGTATGTACACCTGAGTGCTGGGACCCTTCAAGGCCAGGGGCATTGGATTCCTCTGGAGCTGGAGTTACAGGCAGCTGTGAGCTACCTAATGTAGATATTGGGAATCAAACCTATATCTCCGCAAGAGCAGTTCATGCTCTTAACCACTAATCCATCTCTCAGGTCCCAAGGGCTTTCTTTTAATAACTTAGGGTAAATACTGTTATTCTGCTAGAGGTGAAAGAGGTTCATTCCCTGAGCCTTTAGTTCTGATTCTCTGGAATAAGCAGCCTTACAATGAAGCAGAGAAAAAAAGGTTAAAAAAAAAAAAAAGACAAGTCTGTTGACAGAGGTTTCTGTCCTACCTGGTCCCACAGCTATTCAGTCCCAAAGAAACACAAAGAGGCTTACATTAATTATAAACTCGTTGGCCTAGTAGCTCAGGCTTCTTATTAACTCTTACATCCTATATTAACCCATAATTCTTGTCTGTGTTAGTCATGTGGCTTGGTACCTTTTACCAGTGAGGCATTCTCATCTTGCTTCCTCTTGGTCTGGGTGACTATGGCAGACTGAGTCCTCTTCCCAGAATTCTACTGTTCTTGTTGCCCTGCCTATACTTTCTGCCTGGCTACTGGCCAATCAGCATATTGGCCATTATTAAAACAATACAAGTGACACATCTTTACAGGGTACAAGACTGTTGTCCCACAGCACAAGCCTTTAGCAACATGGTTGTGTCCCTACGTCCATCCTCACCTAAAATCTATCCAGAGAGAATTTAGTTGAATGAGTTAGCATTCTTCTCCCTAACCTGACGCCAGCTGTCCTGCAATCTGTTACCTGTGGCCAGATGCATCCTGGGCCATCTGAGAAGCTTTCCAGGAAATGCTGTCCACAAATTCCCAGACCAAAGGTTCTCACCACAGGAAATGGTCACCCCAGAAGATCTGCAAACCATCTGGAGCTAGGGACTGTGGGGCTATCAAATCACACTCTCTGAAATAAAAGGCTGCCTTCAGAGCATGCGCCGTCCAAAAACCCTAGACTCTAGGACCCAGAGGAATGGGTCCCAGGAACTGTCAGAGAAGCACACACCTCCTGGCCTGGGACCACCTCAGCTGGAAAGCCCCTCCTGCAGTGAGAGCCAGCCGGCACAGTTTTTGCAGCACAGGGATGCTTGCCCCTGGACAAGCATCTGGTTTTCGAGAGCCCTTTGTCAGTTTACACTCCTCACAAGACAGTTTGGGCTTGAAGCAGGTAGGACGACTTGTGGAAATCAAACTGTCTGACCTTCCCTGGGAATCCATTAGGCCAGTGAACACACAGGGTCTTGGGACTGATGTTAGCTGGCAGACACAGGCACCCAGTCCCACTATCAGAGAGTCATCTGCAGAGAGAGTTTGCTGTAACACGGCCGTTGCTAGCCTAACCTCACTAATTACTTTAGTGGCTGAAAACATCAGCAGCTTGCGCCGGGCCACTGAGAGTTGAGTCTTAGGCCCAGTAGGTACAGGTTGCCCAGGTTACTTCACTTCCCTGTGCCTCCTTTTCCTCCTTTGTAAAATGATAAAACGGCATCTATCTCTTCGAGCTGCTTGGAGAGTAAGTGAGGTGTGACATGTCGTCTGAGAAAACTGCCTGGCACCCCGTTTGGGTTGCTTACCACAAACTACAATCTACTGAGTGTCTTAAACAGCAGAAAGTTATTTTGCTTATAGTCCTGGAGACTGGGAAGTCCAAAATCAAGACACCAGCAGGTCGAGGATCTGGTGAGGATTGGCTCCTGTTAGAAATGCCAACCTTTTCTTGAATGGTGGAACGCAGACAGCTCTTGAGGGTTTCTTTATATGGACACTGGTCTCATTCTTGAAGACTCTGCCCTCAGGATCTAGTTACTCCCGAAGGGCCTATCTCTAAATATAGGGTATTCAGAGATGCTGATTAGGTATCAATTATGAGGATTTATCATCAATAAATATGCTGATTAGGTTTCAATTATGAATTTAGGGGAGAGAGACTGCAAGCATAGCATCCATTGAGGGAGGAACCTGGTAAATGTTCAATGACTATTAGCTACTGGGCTGCCAATAGTCTACAAAAAAGTGATGTAATAGAGATGCCAAAGGCAAAAACAAGTTGGGAGAGAGGCAGGAAATGGCATACACAAAGCAGAGTCCATTTACCATCTGACAGGAAAAGGGATGGTTGGGAGCCTTTCAGGCAGATCCAGTCTTCTGCACCCCCTCCCACCCCGTAGCCAGGGAGGAGCCTCTGGCTGGACGTAGAGCCGGAAGCGGAAGTCCGGCCATCCCTTTCCTGTTGTAGCAGCCTTTGCTGCCGCAGCGGTGCGGCGCTGTTCAATGCCTGTCGTGCAGGCCTTCTCCAAATAACAAGACTCCCCCACTTCTGAATTTTACTTGCCGCTTTCAGAGACTCGTCATCCTTCTTTATCCCTCTCCACCGTCTGAGCCTCGCAAGAGAATCAGGGAGAACCCATCCTCCCATGTCATAGATGAGAAAAGAGGGGCCTGAGTCTGCTCTTCAGCTTGAGTAAGATTCTAAAGCAGGCCCAAATCCTGGTCATAGATTATTTTTTTTTTCCTTTCAATCCTTATGTTTCCTTTTCTGCTTCCCCACATTTTAGTTAATTTTCCCGATGGTTTTATACACGTATATAACACATTCCGCCCACTCTGCCCACACCCTTTCTTATGTCCTCCGCTCCATCTCTCGCCTACTAGTTCCTTTTCCAGATACTTGACCTCTAGTTTGGTTTCGTGACCCATTTAGTTTAAGTGGGACCACCTGTGAGAGCAGTGGATTGGCGCCTGATGGGGTCACCAGGGGGTACACAATTGAAGACAATGACTCCCCTTTTTCCTGAATCCATCAGTAACTAATAATCCAGCAGTGCGAGGTATGGCCTCCTAAGGTCCCCTTTCACCCATGTCTGACTATGGATGGACCCTCGGTGCTGACTCAGTGCAGGCATCCATAGTTGCTATGGGTTTATGACTACATTGGGTAGTCCAATGCCCAGAAGATACTTGTTTAGGACCCAGCCATGACAAACTCAATAGAGGCCTGAGTCTCAGTAGTTTTTCCTAGGGCAATACCTGGTTGCAAGAAAGACCACAAACTGAGACTACCCAGGTACCGCAGCACACACCCTGCTAATGTAACTTTTCTGGGTTTTGCCTTTAAATAATGCCCTCTAGAAGGTGGGGTACCTCCTCTCGCTGCTGCGCTGATGAGGTGCCTGCCAGCTTGTAATGTACACACAATAAACCTTGCTTTTGCAATTCAGTGAGTCAGTCTCCTTGGTGGTCTTTTGGGTTTCCCATGGACTGGGCATAACGATTTGCAGCCCTTATCTTTGGATTCTGGCTCTTACATTTTTTTTTTGTTGTTGTTGTTGCTACTGCTGCTTTTTCTCAGTGTTCCTTTAGATCCTTAGTAGAGATGGTACAGATATTTTACTCATCAGCCACTTTTTCTCAGCACCTTGGGTAGCCAAGAGTCTGCATTCCCCAACATTCACAAAAAGAAAGACTTCTGCAATTAAGGCTGAGAGTAGCATTTATCTATAGTTAAAAATATAAATATCTAGAAGGCAGTTTGGTGCTATGTTAATTTGGCTAAACCACAGTATTCTGTTCCCTTCTAGGACCTATGACTTCTTCCATCAGAGGGTTTGGCTAGGTTTATGGTAACAGGCATGGTTTTCCTCTTGTGGTATGGGTTTAAAATCCAATTAGAGAGCAGCTGGTTACCCCATACCAGTCTTGCCACTATTGCCCAAGTGGGCACACCTTAACTGGTGGCTTGGACTTGCTTTTGAGATACAGAGCTGGAGAAGACTGTTGATGCCTTTTCTCCCCATGTGGCCTACATGGCACCTTCCAGCACTAAGAAGTGACTTACTCAGCAGGGAGGAAGCTTCCAGCTCAGCTCTAGTTAGAATTCCCCCTATCATTGCTACTAAGATATGGTGTGTGTGAGTGTGTGTGTGTATCAGTAATAAGTACTTATTATCTAGTTCTCGTAGGTGATCAAGAGGAATGGCTGAGGCTATAATGTTGGGGGTTTGGGGCCTTTGACCAAACAACTCCTAATGAGCTATCCTATCCGTGGCACTTGGGTCTTGTTTTTATTAACCTAGAGTTTCTAAGGAGCAGCTTTTTCCAGCCATTCAGGGCATCTCCCTTCAAACTATTTCTCAGCAAAATTATATACATACATATATAGGTGTGTGTATATTTTATTTTTATTTGTGTATGTGTGTATTTGTGTGATTATGCACTACTTTGTGTGCACTGTTAGGAATATTTCTTAAGACGAGCCTCTCTGCCGACACAAATAATTCCAATCAGACCAAATCAGACCGAATAAAAGATACCCATGTTTAATGCAGTACTCCTGGGTGGCTCTGGGAAAGCATGGTGAGGGGAAGAGAGAGAAGGAAAGACCACACAAACCCCGGAGACCATGTGTTTATTCCCTGGAGGGGGGGCAGCCTAAGTAGCCTGTGGGAGTGGTCCTGACCCTCCCTGGGGAGGGGTCACCGCTTGGCAGGCTTTCCCGGAGGTGGTGTCTGGACCAAGGCAACTCCCAGGGGAGGGGGCTTGAATGGAGCTTCTTGCCCAGTATTCCAAAGATGGGTCCAGGGGCTGGGATGAGGCCCCCGAATATAATATGCACCTGCTCTCAGAGGCCAGGAGAGGGTGTGTGGCTCCCTGGGAGCTTGGTTTACAAGCGTTTGCAGCCACCCAACATGGATGCCTGAATCTGAGCTTGAATCTTCTGGAAGAACCAGACGTGCTTGCAGCCAATGAGTCATCTCTCTGCTCCCAAATTACAATTTTTAAATTTGGTTGCACAATTTCCCACACAGCTTATTTTTTTTATACCCTGCCTGTTTTAGTCGATCTTCCCCAACTCCCCCTTCTGCCCATTCCCCTTCCCCACAACTAGCCCTCTTCTTAAACCTTTCCATCCTCACTATCCCCTGCTCTGCTTTCAGATTACCTATATCCTATGACCCCTCTTCCCATAAGATAGCCCCGCTCGCTGGCCTTCTAGCTCCCTGGCACTTACTGGAACCCCGAAGTTGAACACACAAAATTAGCAACGAGCAGCTAGGATGCACAGAGGAAGGAGAGCGTGCAACTTTTGTTTCTCTGTTCCTGGGCTACCTCACCCAATATTTTTGTTCCACTTCCATCCATATCCTTCACATTTCATCATTTCATTTACTGTCACAGATGTATGTGTCAGATCTACGTTATCCATTTATCAGTGGATGGATGGATAGGCTGATTCTGTTTCCTGGCTATTGTGCGTCAAATGGCAACGAAGATAGATGAGTAAGTATCTCTGCAGTAGGCTGTATGGGCCTCTGGGTTTATGCCCAGGAGTGGAATAGCTGGGTCATATGGTAGCTCTATTTCTGGCTATTTGAGGTATCGCCACGCTGATTTCCATAGTGGGTGCACCAGTTTACACTCCCACCAATGGCGAGAAAGACTTCCTCTTCCCCTGCCTCCTTGCCAACATTTATCTTCATTTGATTTCTCAATGACAGTCATTCTGACTGTGGTGAAATGGAATCTCAAGGCAGTTTTAATTTGCATTTTCTTGGTGGCTAAGGATGTTGACTGTCTTTAGAAGTGTTTATTAACTGTTCCTATTTTTTTTCTTTTGAGAATTTTTGGTTCAGTTCTATAGCTCTTTTGGGGGGGGTGTTTGTTCTCTTGGTGTTTGGGGGTTTTTAGTTCTTTGTGTGTTCTTGATTTCAGTTCTCTGTCAGATGTATACCTAGCAAAGGCTTTCTGTAGGTTGCCTCTTTGCTTCATTTGATTGGCAGTTTCCTTCACTGTACCGAAGACTTAAGTTTCATGAGGTCCCGTTTGTCAATTGTTGGCCTTATTTCCAGGGTTCTATAGAAAGTCATAATCTATGCCCATATGTTAAAGCATACCCATACTTCCTCTTCTAGCAGTTTCAGAATATCAGGTTTTATCTTGAGGTTTTCAATCCATTTGGAGTTGATTTGGTGTGGGATGAGAGCCAAGGGGCTGGTTTCACTCCATGTGAATATCTAGTTTCCCCAAAACCATTTGTTGAAGATGTTGCCTTTCCTCCAATGGGTGTTTCTGGTATCTCTGTCTGGTGCCTGTAATCGCATGCTCTTAAATCTTCCTCGGTGAGGTTTGTGCCAAGGGTTTTGTTTTGTTCTTAGGCTATTGTGGATGGGATTGCTCTCCCAATTTCTTTCTCAGAGTGTTTGATGTTGGTGTATGTCTTAGTTAGGGCTTTTGTCGCTGTGAATAATTACCATGACCATGGCAACTCTTATAAGGAAAACATTTAATTGGAGTGGAGGCTTACAGTTTAGAGGTTCAGTCCATTATCATCATGATGGGGACCATGGTGGTGTGAGGGAAGACATGGTACTAGGGTTGAGAGTGCTACATCTTGTAGTTACCAGGAAGTCAGCTGAGACACTGGGCAGTATCCTAAGCAGAGGAAACCTCTCACAGCCCACCCCCACAGTGACACACTTCCTCCAACAAGGCCATATCCACTCCAACAAGACCACACCTCCTACTAGTGCCACTCTCTATGAGACTATGGGGGCCAATTACATTCAATTACATTTTGCTAATTTTGAATCTAGCTAGTTTGTTGGAAGTGTTGATTAGTTCTAGGAGTTCTCTGGTGGAGTTTGTTTGTTTGAAGGGGGCAGGTTTTGAGATAAGGTTTCTCTATGTAGCCTGGCTGTTGTGGAACTCGCTCTGTAGACCAAGCTGGTCTCGAACTGATAGAGATCCGCCTGCCTCTGTCTCCCAAGTGCTGGTATTAAAGGTGTGCGCCACCACTGCCTGGCTCCAGTGCAGTTTTAATGTCTCCTACTTGTAGCATTCCATCATCTGCAAACATGGATGCGTTGAGTCTTCTCTAATTTAAACCCTTTCATCCCCTTGTCTTATTGGTGTAACTAAGACTTTGAACACTGTGTTTAATGGAGGTGGAGGCAGTGGACAGCCATTCCTGACCCACTTTTTACTTAAATGGGATTTCTTTGAGTTTTCTCCACTTGGCGTGGTGTGTTGGCTCTGCAATTGTCACATAGTTTTATTTGTTTGTTTGTTTGGACTGCAGCCATTGAATCCCAGAGTTTAATCTCCTTGAGTTTATTTTATCTTATTTTGTTCTTGCATTTCTTTTGCTATTGATTTCAAGCCTTAATCCATTGTTGCTAGAAAGAATATATGGAGTTATTTCAATTTTCCTAAAGTTGTTGAGATTTGCTTTGTGCCCCATTATGAGGTTTATTTTAGAGAAACTCCCTTGGACTGCTGAGAAGAACATCTATGCTGCATTGCTTGGACACAACAGTCTATAGATATCTGTTAGGTCCATTTGCTCTATAACGTGCATTGGTTCCAACATTTCTGATTATTTTTTGTCTGGGTGACCCATCTGTTCTGGCGGAAGCTCTACCCCAGCCCCTGGCATCCACATACCCAAAGAGTCTGGGATGTTCTGGTGGAAACTCCACCTCAATCCCCCTCCCCCATCTCTCTCTCCTTAAACCCCGTCTCATCTCAGAAAACCCACCAAACACTCTTGATGCAGGAAGTCCTTCTGTGTATCTGTTGCTTCTGTTGCTTAATGAATAAAGAAAATGGCTTGGCCTGATAGGGTACAGTAGAGCTAGATGAGGAAAACTAATTCAGGAAAACTGAATGCTGGGAGAAAGAAGGCGGAGCCAGGAGACACCATGGAGTGGCTGCTGGGAACAGACAAGCTGGAACCTTGCCAGGTAGGCCACACGCCTCGTGGTAAAATATAAAATAATAGAAATGGGTTAATTTAATATGTAACAGCTTACTAGGAATATGCTATAGTGATTGGCCAAGTAGTGATTTAATTGATACAGTTTCTGTGTATTTATTTCGGGAGCCTGAGCAGCCGGGACCTTGTATAACACATGCTCCTCCCCAGAGATGCTCAAGACCACTCCCACAGGGTATTTTTACTGCCCCCCACCCCAGGGGCATGGTTTTCTGTCTCTCTTCCCTGTCTCCTCTCCTAGAGCGCATTACCCATTAAACCTAGGCTTTTTCTGATTAGGTTTGACTTGGCCTGATTTGGATTGCTGTGTCAGCAGAGAGGCTTATCGGGGTGCAAAAACTTTTCACTGTCCATTGGTGAAAGTTAGGTATTGAAGTCCTCTACTGTTATTGTGGAGTGGATGATCTGTGGCTTGATGCCTACTAGTTCTTATTTATGAAATTGGGTGTGCTTGAGTCTTGTGTGTATATTTTGAATTGTCCTCTTGAGGGATTATTTCCTTCACCAAAATGAAGGGACTTTATCTTTTCTGATTAATTTTGGCATGAAGTCTGTTTTGTCAGATAGAATTGTGACCCTGCTGGTGTCCTGGTTTAGAATACCTTTCTCCATCCTTTTCCTTTAGGGCAGTGCATGTCCTTGAAGGTGAGGTGTTTAGACAACAGAAAGATGGGTCCTGTCTTTTAATCCACTCAGATAGTCTATGTTTTGATGAGAGAAATGAGGGGCTTAATATTTATTTCCTGACATGGTGTTTGTTCTTAGTCCTACTTCACATAGCTGCCACCCTTCTTGTCATTGACGTCCCCCTTGGTTGTGTTTGCCCTTCTCCACCCAAAGTATTCCTTCTAGTATTTTCTGTAGGGCCGGTTTGGCTTGATTTAGCCTGACTTTATCATGGAAAGTTTTGGTTTCTCTTTCCATTAGATGAGTAGTTTTCCCAGGCAAAGTAGTTTAGGTTGGCAGCCATGCTGTCTCGGGACTTGAAGCACCTTGCTCCCAGTCCTTTTGGCTTTTAGACACCAAGAGAGAAGCTGTTATTTTAATGAAACTGCCTTTGTGTGTGGCGTAGGCCTTCTCAAGTGCAGTTTTCAATACCCTCGCTTCGCCTTAATGGTTTGACTAGGATATGATGTGTGAGTTTCTTCCCTAGTCTGTCTGGTGTCCTCTGTGCCTCTTATATCTGAACTAGCATCGTTTCCTCTAGGATTGGGAGGTTTTCTTCGATGCTTTTACTGAAGTTATATTCTATGCCTTTGACCTGAATTCATCTCCCTCATTTAGGTTGTATGATATGTAGAGTTTGCCTTTTCATGGTGTAGCAGAGTTCCTGCATACTCCATTCACGGGCTTTAAAATTTTTTTATTATTTTCTTCAATTGAATGAACCCAGTTCTAGCTTGTCTTCAAATCCAAATTGCCTGTCTTCTACACAACCCATCCTGTTAGTCAGGATTTCCACTAAATTTGCTTGCTTTGTTTTCTAGTTAGAATTCTTGAAGCGGGTTCATCTCTAGTTTTGTTTCACGTTGGGTATTCTCCAGTATTTTGATTTCCTTATTGAATTCAATTACCTAAATTGTCCTCATTATTTCATTCAGCCAGTTCTTATTTATGTGTATTGTTGGACTTCACTTGAGAGTTTAATCCTGTCTTCTCTAAGTTAATTCAAGCGCTTATTCACGGCTCCTTTGAATAACTCTTTGAACGTGTTGACGATTGTTCTTTTGAATTCTGTCTTGTATAAGTCGCTCTCACAGGAGACAAACATGGGGATGGTGTTCTTTGTGGGAGGGGCATAGCATCTTGGTTTTTCATATTGTTTGCATGCTTGTGATGGGGACCTGGGCATCTATAGCTAAAATATTTGTTGTGTATTTTAATGCAATTTTTTATTCCAATGGGCCTGAATTTGAAGGTGAGGTAACCAGCTGGGCAATTTGGGAAGAGTCTCAAGGGGATGGAGCTGAGGAGACAGGGTCTCTTACCAGGACCCCATGAGTGGCTACAGGGAGTACTGAGGCAGGGCAGCAGGCTAGGTATCTTGGGAAAGTCTGGAGTGGACAGGGCTCTTACTAGGGCCGGCTCCGTGGGCTGTGTGCCTGAGGATGTCCCAGGCTGGACGGAGTGAAGCTGAAGCCATGTTGGTCTCTTACTCAGAGCCGGTCATGAGGGGCCTGCACACATCGATGTGGAGCCCTGGGGAACACAGGTTCTGAGGAGCCTAAAGAGAAGGTAGTGGTCCCCACCTGGCTGCAGTCACCAGGGAGTCCTGGTCCCCCTTGATTATTATTATTTTTAAGTTTTTTTTTTTAAAAACAAAATTATTTTATGTGCATTCTTGTTTGGCCTGTATGTCTGTGTGAGGGTAGCCGATCTTGGAGTTGCAGACAGTTGTTAGCTGCCATGTAGGAACTGGGAAGTGAACTCGGACCCTCTTGAAGAGCGGTTGGTGCTCTTAACCACTGGGCCATCTCTCCAGCCCCTAATTTTTATTTTTGAGATAGGGTTTCATGGACTTTTTCCTGGGGACATGTAAAAAATATCTATTTATCCCAAATAGAGACACTCACATGTCAAAGAAAGGATTGCATTCGAATTGTGCTTGGTAAACCGGTACATCTACTGGGGTTACTTATAAGAACTTGGGTGAATCTCGCATCTGCATCACTGACTACAGCCCATGGCAGTGCAGGTGATGACTCAACAGAATCAATAGAGTCCCATCACAGTGTGAAGGACTCCTGAGAAGTTGGTCCACTGAGATCTCCTTAATGAATTATGGGAAGCCAAGCTACTGGAGTAATCCTCCCCCGCCTCCACCCCATGCACAGCATCCTGCAACTGCCCTTAAGGGAATGCTAACTCCTCCTGCAGCCCAGGGTCTCCTGCAGGTGATTACAGGGGCTCTGATTAAAGATGTACCATCTAACCAAGAGGATGCTAATCTCTTTGTAGCCCAGGGTCTCCTGCAGGTGATCACAGGGGCTCTGATTAAAGATGTCCTATCTAGCTTACAGGCTGGCTTTCCTCTTGTGATCCTCCTGCCTCAGCTTCCTGAGTTCTGGATGATAGGCATGTGCCACCGTGCCTGTCTCTGTTTTCTTATTTCCACAATGTTTTTATAATCGAAAGATATATTCTTTTACGTTTTGCCAACTCATTAAACATCGACATATGCCAGGTACCACGTTTATGAATTTTATATGGATGTCTTCCTCCTCTCAGAAGACTATAGTTTGTGTCCAGTTGACGTAAATCTAGCCAGCACGGCATTCAAACACACCAGCCTGTAAGAAATGCTTCAAGCGTTAGCTGTATCACTGGTTTACCCAAGCAGTAAGGACAGGCGGGAGGGTTTGGTGGTGCTGGAGGCGATACAGGTGATACCTGCGCCTTCCCCCTCAACTGAAGTTTCTACCGCCACTTGAGTGCCTCTTTTGAATCAGTCCAGAATTTCTTCTGTGCATAGCCATTTACATATGTACTTAAATCTATACAAAAAATTAATACATGGAATAAAAAAAAACTTCCAAGATAAGCTGGGACTTACGACGAAACAATTCTTAGCTGCTCTGGATTCTTGTTGTACCTAAAGGAGACATTTAGCCTAGTTTCCAGGTTGGAATTGAATAGGATTCTCACATTCTGTAGCCCTCGTGTGAATTTATGATAATCCTGATAAGTGGAAGAAGTGGCCAAGCTATGGCTAGGACCTCTCAGGGACCTTGTACCTAGGTTACTCTGTACATGACAGTGTCCCACATACAGTACCATGTCCAGGCCCTGGAAACACGCCCGAGATCTTGTGAGTGGCCAGGGAAAGGGAGCTGGGTAAATCTAACAGGTGCCTGGAGTTCAGGAGGGTAGAGACCAAAGGCATGGAGCGGGTAACCACCGCAGGCCCTTGTTCTCTGCTCCCGCAGAATCTCACCATAGTGCTCCTCATCCTCCTGTCCGCTCCTGTCCCCTCCATGGGTCCCTAACACCTGGTATGTTCAGTTGGCTTCCTTCTTGCTTGTGCCTTGATTGCCTGAAATGGCCTTGGGACAGAGAAGAAACAACAGCGTCTTGCCAGGACAACTAATGGACATGTTTGACCAGCGGACATGTATGTGGGGCTGCTGTGTGGACCTAAAGTGGATAAATAACACTGTTTCCATTCCGGGATCCACAAGCATCCCTTACAGGAGAGCCTAGATAGTCCTCTGCAGACATGGAGAAATGAGGCAGAGAGATGAGTGACTTAACCCAAGTCACACAGATGAGTGGCCGGATGCCATCAGGTCCAGGTAGCTTCAAGTTCAGAGGCCTAACCACTAGTCTACACTACCACTTCCACCCTTCATCTTTCACGGTCACACTGGTCACCTTAGGATCTCACCTTATATGCTACTTCCATTCTGAGACTCCTTGACACGGCACAGGAGGTTATTGACAGTTGTCCCAAACCCTGTCCAGTCACCTTCCCACTCTGACGCCATCTCTACTGTTTACAACTGTGGAACGTTATAGCATGACTTAGCCCGTTTCCCATCAGGACCCTCGACTGTCTCATGACTTCACTCAATTCCCACGAGGACCTGGCCACCAGAGACCAGTGCTCAGACTATAATAAAGCACAGAGTTTTCCTGTAAAGCCCAACCTTTGGCTTGATGGGCCATAGTCTCTCTCCCAGACAATCAGCAGTTAGAACCTGAATGTTTGAATCGCCCAGAAAAAAGTTCAGCTCTTATCCCCAAGGTAATAGTATTGGGTGGGGGCGGGGTATTAGTGCATACGGGTGGAACTCTTATAAAAAGGGACCCCAGAGAGCCGTAGCCAATTAATTCCAACTAGTTAGGACATGCTGAAAAGACACCATAGGCATGCACCTGAGAGCACTTACTGAACACCTAACACAGGTGCTTTGAACACCCCAGCTCCCAGAAGTGTGAGGAATAACTTTCTGCTGTTTGTAAGCAACCCACAGTAGGGTGTTTTGTTGTAGCAGCCCAGGGAGGCTAAGTTAGGCTAACACAAAGAGGAATAAACATGGCTGGCCGCCAGTAAGATTTTATTCACGGCCACAGAAATGTGCATTTCAAGTAATTTTCATGTGTCATGAAATCGTTTAATCTTTTTTGTTGTTGTTGTAAACATTTAAAAATGCAAAAAACCTTTCTTAGCTCCTGGGTCGTCTGTATAAAAACGGGCTGGACTAGATCTGGTGAGCAGGCTGCAGGGGGCCAGCTCCGGGTTTAGGACGCCACCTGGCACACAGGAAGCGCTTCACCAACCTAAGAGAAGCAGTCACGAGAGAGCAGATGTGTAGGGGGCTGTGAGGGGTGAGCACCTGGGCTGCGATAGGATGTGTGAGTGGAACAGACGTGTCAAATAGAAGATGGGCCGAGAACTCAATACCCTCTGAGCATTGGCTGTGGGCACCACTAGGCATCTCTCCCTCAGGCTATGGGCTCTCCAGGGACGGAGCCTGCTTGTTCCATTTGTCCACAGGGTGAGAAGAGCTCAGAGAGGTGAAGTCACATGTCCAGGCAACACTGCACAGCTTCTATGTGGCGGAGTGAGGATGTGTACCTGCCTATTACAGGATATAAAAGACTGTCCTTTTCCCACAGCCGCCATTGACTGGGAATGTTCACTGAAAACCCACTATGTGAATGATGCTATATCGGTGGAATAAACCACTTACCTTTGACCTTGTCAAGTGTATAGTTGTCTAGTAGGAAACCAGATACTCCGTTGAGCAATTACAGCTGGAGAGACACCTCCTACCCCCAGAACCCTTGGGAGGGGCCCTGAGTTTACAATCCTAGCCCGTCTTGGGGAAATTGGAGGAAGTAATGCTTAAACTGAGACTGAGACCTGAGAGAGAAGGAAGGGCTGGGGAAAGCAGGAAAAAGAATCACCACACAAACCCACAGTTTTGCCTGTGTGACCAGGTGGCCAGCTTGTGCCCTAGTATTTCTGAAATCAGTTGTGCTATTTGTGGCCTTTGCTGCTCTGAGTCTTTTTCCCAGGTCAGCCCCTATGGTGCCTTTGGCTGCTACAGTCTCTCCTCCTGAATGGCTTCCACATTTCTGTGTCCCAGCCCCCTGGAGACAGAATTCAGTCCGGTATCGGCATTTAGCATCGCGGACCTGAAGTGATTCTATTAACTGGAGAACTGATTCTGGTGGAGGGAGGGGGCGTCCTAGGGAGGGGTGCTATCTGGAGTTGGGTTTCCTGCCCTTCCAGGCTCCCTACTTCCTCCCTGAAGCTGCAGGCAAAAATCCTTCCTTTGTCTTGCTGGGAAAGTCCTGCCCACCTCCACAGAGACGGTGCTGTCTTCCCAAGGGAAGCTGGGACCCTTCTCTCTGCGCATCAAGCTGTTCTCTCTGTCCTCCAAGCCAACCTCCATGACAGCCGTTATTGTTCCTAGTTTACAAATGAGAAAGCAGAGAAACTCATTCAAGCAATGATGTTGGGAATCAGAGGCAGGCCAGTCTAAATCCCAAATCAGTTACTCCATTCTAAGCTGGGGACAGGAGGTGGAGGACTTCAGATCTTCATTCTGGAGATGTGAAGAAAGAAGTTAAAAGTCCCCAGCGGCTGGGTCCATAGAAGAGAGTCAACTTCAGCAATCCTTTCTGGTTGCGTTCCCCCCACCTGAGGGTGTATGCTTCTTCCATGTTCTTCCAGAGTGAGAGAATTAGACAAGATTGGCTATGTCCATATAAACCCCAGGCACCCTCAAACACACAAGGGTCCTTCATGAGAGAAACATAGGAGACCAAAAGGCCAGGGTTACTGTGCTTAGCTTGGTAAATGAGATGGGACCCCACTAGGGTCTATTAGAGTAGAGGGCACAGGCTTGGGGCTCCGCCCACTGCTTGACCTGTGACAGTTCTAGGAGAAAGCCCTGGATTGATCTCTCTCTCTCTCTCTCTCTTTCTTTTTTTTTTCCCTGGATTTCTTTGATAACTGAGCTCTTAGGAGAGAAGAGAAGGAAGCATCAAATGAGGACAAAGGAAAAGAGATGTTCTGTGTTGGAAAAAAGCGACGTTTGAGTCAAAGTGAATTTTGTTCACTAAGCAAGGTAAATTCCCAAGAGGTGTCAGCTTAGCTCTTTGGAGTCTCTCTGTAATCAAGGCCTTGTTTTCTGAGTCCAGAATCCAGGGGCACAACCATTACCGGAGTCTCCGGTTCTGTAACCCCTGACCCTCCTCCATGGGTGGATATACAAGCGAGCGCCCTGACCTGCTGACGCGCGCGCGCGCGCACCCAGAGGAAAGCAAAGGACTGGAGCCCCGCCTTCAGGAAGCCCTGAGTCCAGAGCAGCAAAACCGTGCTTCCTCTTCCCTTCACTCCCCGGGCCCCAAAGGTCACTGTGGGCTGGCATGCCCTGCCCCCACCCCAGCGAGGGCCCGGAGCAGCTCCCATCCCTTCACCACTCAGCCGGCAGTCCCCTGCTGCGACACAGCTACCTGTCTAGCCCACCTGTCCCCAGTGGACTCATACACTCGGCACTTCTGCTCTTAGAGACAAAGGAACCAACAACAACAACAAAAATCCATCCAAGCGGCAGATGCTGCCCGGCCCGGAAGTGTGCTTCTGGTCCAGGGGATGACAGTGGGTAGTGCAGTGGGCAGCCCTGGAAAGAGGAAATCCTCTTTGGCATCCAAAGCACAGATTGTGAAGAACAAACGTCCACCCTATGGTGATGACTGGACGTCAGGAAGCGGTGGTTGCCTTGCCGAGGCCCAGCTTCTGGGTGTGCGGGAAAGAACGAATAGGGTGGGAATGGATGGAGGTTGGGAAGGTTAAGCGTCTGAGTGGACTAGATGGCGCAAGTGTGGCACCCAAAGGATTCCAGTTAACAAGGCTCCTGCCATAACAGACAGAGCAGGTGGAAGGGATTGGACCTTCAGTGGGAGCAGATCTGTGGGTCCCGGCCAAGACGTTAGGGAGTTACATGACTGGGGTTTTAATATTTGCCTTTCTTAGATTTAAACTTGGTACTATACACTCTAAACCTAGCATTTGGGTTCCGGGTCCCACCCCTCTGCCACCCCCGTGTCCTGTTCTGTTTGGCTGGAGATTGAATTCATGCTGTCAGGGTTACCATGGAAGAGCCTGCGTGCCGCTCTAATTTGAGCACCTGTGGGTCCCACTTTTCCTAATCCTAATGACTCTTGATTAGGGTCAAATTTACCCCTGCAAAGACATTTGGAGATGCCTAGAGACAGCGCTGGCTGTCACCATTTGGGGGAGAGGAAGCGCTCCTGACATCTACCAAGTGGGTGGAGATCAGAGGTCTGGCTAAATCGGCATCTGTGTGTAAAGTCGGCCAGCCCAAATGATGGAAGCCCTGAGACTGGGAACTCTAGACTAGACCGAGACCTGACCCAAGAAGAGAAAACGCAGTGAACTGTGAGGAGAGGTTGGGAAGATCTGCGGGAGGCAGCTGCTCTCAGGAGCAATAGGTGTCAGGAAGAAACCCAGGATTTTCGTGAGGCAAGCAGCTTGCCGATTTTAATTAGCTCCCGATGGTGAAGTTAGCATTGCCGTGTTTTGTTCCTAATGATAAATTCGTCAACCCAAAACTCACCACCAGAAGCCTGGACTTGACTAGTTTCTGACGAGATTGTCTGTGTTCATCAGTTCAGAAAGGCCCCTGACTTGCAGCCTTGATGGTTGAAATTGAAGTTTTGATTTTCAAGAACAATGATAAAGGGTAATAGAAATCTTGGAAGGGGTACTGATTATCTTTACAAAAACATTCATAGGCAATTGTGGAGCATAGAGTTTTGAACCTATTAACATAAACACAATGTAAGTGTGTGATTGGGCATGTGCATGTGTGTGTGTGTGTGTGTGTGTGTGTTGCCTCACTATGTAGCCCAGGCTACCCTCAGACTCCCTGTCCTCTGCCTCCATAATGCTGGGATAACAAGAGCACACCACCGTTCTTAATTTTATTAGCTTTACAGGCATACTCAGGAGTTTTCAGTTAGTTAATTTGTAGTTGGCTAATTAGTGCAGAGGGTAAGGTCCCAAACCAGGACCCTGGAGCCCAATTTTACACCTTCAAACTTAGTTCTGATATTATTAGCTAAACAGCCCGTTGAGAATTATTCTTGGTGCCTCAGTTTCCCTGGGAGCAAATCGGAGATAACAGACTGGAACATGAGGTAGGCCTGCTCTGAGAATTAAATAGTTAGCCGTGGAAATTGTTGAGGGCGGTGTCTGAACACCATAGGGGCTGTGTTGGCTAGCAAATCTATCAAAACTAACAAATCTATTAATGCAGCTAAAAACAAAACAACAGCAACAAAGCAAATGTAAACTTGTTAGGTCTGGTGGAACCAGCCAGAAGCAAGCCTCCCACTCTCCTGTATTAAGACTCTATGAGTAGCACAAGGGTCATAAAAGCTACTCCAGAGCCTAAAAGGTACAACAAGGATTTCAAACCCTCTACTCCAATAAACTGAATACTGCATCTAAAATGGGGTGTTCCAAAGCAGCCTTTTTTTTTCTTTTTTTTGCATCCCAGTGCTGGCCCCTGGGAAAATCAAAAACTCACAAAGGCCAAGTTCATTTGCAAGGAGCACCCCCCGTCTTTTTTTTATTATTATTATAACAATTTTATTAGTGTTTTTTTGACTGAATTTTATTGAGCTCTACATTGCAGGGAGAGGAGCCCCCTGTCTTTTAGCTTGCTGGGGCTTTAGAGAGGGCAGAGGAGGAGGTGGGGGAAGTTACAACAGGCTCACCTCTTGTGCGACTCTCGCCTCAAGCCCAAACCCTAACAGTTCCACTCAGTCAGCTTTTCATATTGGCTTTCAACCCAAGATTACAAATTCCGGGGATTTGGGGATTCAGTAAGGCTTCGAAATATTTTTATTTTAATGGTTGTATGACTTCTTTAAGATGTTTGAGAGCCCCAAGAATCATTACATTATCAGAAAGCTGCTTTTATTTTGATAAGGTACCCCAGGCTGTCTTCAAACTCGTAACCTCTCTGTTTCAACCTCCCACGGGCTGGGATCACAGATGTAGGACTGCAGTGCTCAGCTATTTACAGACATTATTTATTAGTACATGTCAATTACAAAAATGACGGATTTTATTATAATATTTTGTCACATGTGCGCTTTTACAATGTGCTTTGATCGTAGTCACGCACCAATGCCCACCCCCATGTGTCTTTTCTCTAACGCTCACAGTGTGACACTCCTCAGAAGAAGATAGTCATAAAGCGCTTGACCTATGAATCACACTGCTGAGACTCTGCAGCACACCCACGTGCCAGACTAGGACCGGCTTTCCCATCCCACCCACGTGGTTGCAGACCAAAGGGCAGCCCCTCACCGCGGCAGCAAGGGGAAGTCGGTGCAAGAGCAAGGCCATAGCTGCTGAGCAGCCCTCTCTGAGCTGGAGAAGAAGCTCCTTGATGGTTTGATTCAGTGCTAAATTCTCATCCATCCCTGAACTTTTTGTTCCACAGAACAAGATGGGTCATTTGGAGTAGCCAGAGGGCCTGAGAGATGGCTCCGTGGTGAAGGGCACTTGCTGCTCTTGCAGAGGACCCGTGTTTGGTTCCCAGTACTCACAGAGGATGGCTTACAATAGCCTGTATCTCTAGTTCCAGGGGATCCGTCATCCTCTTCTGGACATGCGGTGAGCATGCAGATAAGCAGGCATGTATATTTTACATATATAAATGTAAAATCGGCAAATCTTTAAGAAACACACTGAAAAGACCAGTTTTCTCGAATAGGTTTCACAACGCTGAGAATATACTAAAACTCACTGAACTGCGCACTTTATATAGGTGAATTATATGGCATACAGATACTATCTTAATAAAGCTAACATGTGAAGAGAAGACGTAGAAGGAGAAAGGGGAGGGCAAGGGAGAAAGGAAGGAGGGAGGGCAGGGGAAGGGAGGGTAGAAAAGTGACTAAAGTACAGGGCTGTCAGGGACAGTGCCATCAGATGCTGAAGCAGCAGCCTGGGTATGGATGGCCTTGAAGGCCACAAGCATGTGACTTTCATATTCATGGACTGGGCCCACTGGAGGATTCTAAGCAGAAGGATGATGCAGTCTGATTATTAAGACAACTTTGCCTTGCATGGGGCCTGGCGAGGGCACAATTCTAGACCGGAGAGCTCAGGTTCTCCCCAAGGTTCTAGAAGAGGTGAGAGCAAGGAAGGCTCCCCTCCCGTTTGCAGCCTCGTCCTTCTGCCTGGAGCCCATCCTCACTTCTCAGCGTTCTTCGGCTTTGTACCCAAGGGAAGAAGATCTGAAAACATTAGCCAAGATCACCACCAGATGGCTATCTAGCCCATTCTCTCCGCTCGGTTTGGAAACGGGACAATGCGTACTGAGATGGCAACTCAGTAGGTGGAACACGTACTTGCCTGGTGAGCACAAGAACACGAGTGGACGCCCCGGACCCCACTGAAATAAAAGCCAGACATGATGGTGTGTATTTGTAATCCCAGCGCTTCAGAGGCAGAGACAGGTAGATCTGTGAAGCTTGCTGGCTGGCCAGCCTCGTCTACTTAATGAGTTCCAGGCTAGTGAGAGACCGTATCTCACAAAGAAGGTGTGTGGTGCCAGACAGTGGTGGTGCACGCCTTTAATTCCAGCCCTTGAATGGGGACAGAGGCACGCAGACCCCTGTGAGTTTGAGGCCAGCCTGGTTACAGAGTGAGTTCCAGGACAGTTAGGACTGTTTCACAGAGAAACCCTGTCTCGGAGAACAGCAACAACAACAAAGAAGATAAATGGTACCTGAAGTTGTCTTCCGGCCTCCACATGAAGACGACCCCCCCCCCACACATTTGGGTCCCCCCCCAAACATATACACATACGAAAAGAAACAAGGCAACTCGGCTTTATTTGCTGCCTCGGGAAGGGTGGTTATGTTATAGGAGTGAATCTGAGTTCCTGGGTGGAGCCAGAGACTGGAGGAATCTACATCAATATTAACATGTAAAAGAAGCCAGTTGGCAGAGGAAGAACAGAAACCCTTCCCCACCGGGCTACATTCAAAGTCTAGAGCATGGAGACATACCTGTGACATACAAATGTGGGGCAGATTAATATTACATAGATGACCTATGGTCAGGAACCTCAAGGGCCAGAGGTTTTTTGAGCTGTTTCTTCAGGTCACAAGCCTACTCCCTTTCTAGGGATTGCTTTCCCTTCCTTAATAACTTGTCTCGATTTCCATGTCTAACCATGTCCCTGTCCAATTCTGTGACCTAGGACCCAAGAGCCTGGAAAGTTTCAGACAGGCTGGGACTCAGCTACTAGGTAACAGGTAGGTAGCAGAGGTAACTTCCCAGGCAACCGCCTCTGTCACGAGTGCAGCCAGAGCCCCCACCCCAGCAAGCTTTAGAGGCCAGAAAGGCCAACAGTGAAAAGTGATTTTCTTCATGACTCGTTAGTCACGGCTACACAGGAAGCAAGCGTGCACATTCATGAAATCGAGAAAGAAAACCGCTGGAAGGAAGTGCGCGTGGCTCACCCTCATCACGCCTTAAAGATTAGTCATTCTCTCAGTGCTGCTCCACAGAGACAGAGGCCCTGCTGACAAATGAAGTTGGCCAGTTGTGCCGCTCAACGTGACCGGGAGTCTCCATCTAAAAGTCGAACCGAGGAGTGTCCTGCTCACTGGCACAAGTGTCAACTCTACTCTGGGGGAAGATGTCTTGAGTCCTGTTGCCCATCCAACTGTGGAGACCCTTTAAGGGAAAGAGTAAACAGCTGTGGGTTTGGGTCGGAAATGAGTATTCCCAGAATTTAAATAGCTGACCGATAGCACAAGCGCCCCAAAGCCCATTAAAATGACACAGTATTTTATTTGCTAATTAGTTACCTGACACCCACCTCCGATGTTGTGACTTCAGTGAATGAATTCCTTCTTCTCCTCTGAATGACATCAAAACTGGTTATTTGTGGGGAGGGAAGGGAAGATAATCTGACTTACCCTTTGTATGACTTCTTCCTGTCATTGTCAATTGCTCGGAGACATCTCTTCATGCCCTAGATCCCCTCAGTGGCCATGTTTCATTAGCAGCCCCCAGCGCAACCTTGCTCTCAGTGTCCTGACAGCAGCTGGTCCAGCTGGCCAGCTCTGTGTCCCTGCCAGTCTTAGGGTAGCTAAAGAACCCAGGCGTCACTGTCTCTGAGCAGGGAGCAGAACAGCTTCCCATTCGAATTCTTCCTCTTAGGATCAAAGGCAAAAGCAGAATGTTCCAGAAGGCACCGGCCCAAGCAGGGGATGGAGGGAGGGTGTATGAGAAGTTGGTAGGAACCACCTAGTATTGGTCCCTCCCTGTCCCACCACAACGAAAGGGGCTCAGCCTTTTAGAAGAAGCTTGAACTGCACTTATTTCTCAGCAAATCCACCTCTTCAAGACCCATCACTGACAAGCCTGCCAGATGAAGATAGTCTATGCAGAGACATTTCTGCCCTCCTTCGGGGCCGCCAGACTTCAACAGACCTCAAGCAATTTGATTTTTCCTAGGACTCTCATGCTAGGAGCAGGAAAAGGCTGCATCTGATGCAGCCGGAAGAAGACACAGTTCCGACAACTTGCCAGAACACCTTGCGGGAGGGAGTAACGATGGGCAGCGATGGATGGGGCCCACACCCTGACCTGGATTGTTTATCTGTTTACGCATGACTCCTGCCCTCTATTTAAACATAAACCTTCAGGACTCTGAAGATTAGGGGCAAGGAGAGGGTGAAGGAGTAAGGGTGTGGGAGGATTGGCCCTCCTTGTTTGTTCCTCTTCTCATTCCTTATGTGGAATACATCCTTCTCTGCTTTTCACGATTGCTTGTGTCTTTAACTGTCCTGTTGAGAATGAGTGGCTGGCCCAGCTTATTAAGGCGAGGCTCTGACCCTAACCACGCTGGTAGCATCACCATGAGCTGAGATGATGGCGGCTGTCAGAGAGGAGAATGCTACTTACAACCTTGTCCTTGTTGGCCAAAGAGAAGCCAGAGCAGACAGTGCCAGTGAGCACCAGAAGTCCACAGCTAGACGTAGAATTTGACTTTCCTACTCAAGCTTCCTCTAGCAATCAGTTTACCGAAATGTAGTGATAGATGTGTTGGCTAGTTCGTTTTTTTTTTTTTTGTAAACTTGACCCAAGCTGTGGTCCTCTGGGAACATGGAACCTCAGTTGAGAAAAGTGTTGCTATAAGATTGGCCAGCAGGCAAGTCTTGACTGACGTGTGAGGGTCCAGCCCACTTGTGAGTGATGCCACACCTAAGCAGGTGGTCTTGGGTTGGATGAACAAGCAAGCTAAGCAAGTCATGGAAGTGAGCCAGTCACCCAGACTGGGGCTCACTGCTAAAAGACTCCAGGTTGCCAGATGGCTTAGATGTCTCAATGTCTCTAGTAGTTCCCATTCCTCAGCATCACTACCAACTCCTCAAGAGGAACTACATAATTGCAATCATCATCATCATCATCATCATTTATGCCCGGCAATGTGTAAGCTTACATGGGCAGCCCGTTTATGGTGGTTCTCCTGTTCCTATCCTGGGCAGTCCTAGATACTTGTGTTATCATCATACCCAAGGTTCCACAGTCTTCCTTTAGCTCTCTATCCAGCGTTTTGGGGGCCTTCCTCTTCCCCTTTCCGTGCACTTCTCCAAGCAGTGCTATCTTTGGGTATCTGCCGTCATTCATTCTCCTAACACGGCCGAAGCATCTCAAGCGCCATTACCGTTTCCTGTAGTTTACTTCCTTCTGTAGATGGAGATGTTTCTTTTTTTTAAAATTTTTTAATGTTTTCTTTATTATTTATTATGTATACAGTATTATGCCTGCATGTACGCCTGCAGGCCAGAAGAGGGCATCAGATCTCATTACAGATGGTTGTGAGCCACCATGCAGTTGCTGGGAATTGAACTCAGGACCTTTGGAAGATCAGTCAGTTATCTTAACCTCTGAGCCATCTCTCCAGCCCTGGAGATGTTTCTTATTGTCATCATTGCACAGCCTATCTCTTTGTGTGACACCTAGAGTCCTCCTGAGACATGCCATCTCAAACACATCCAGCCGTTGTTCTGAGGAGGAGGAGAACTATTTCAGACATCAAGAGGCAGACAGGGATAGCGAGGGCTGCTTTCCAGACATTAGGAAAGGTTTGGTCAGCGAGACACATAACGACAACAACAAAATTCCATGCATACGAGACGTTTGTCTTGAGCTGCCTTCTTTGCAACTCTGAAACCTGGGCAACGAAACACTCCTCAGAACATAACTGCAGCAGCTAATATTTATTTAGTGTCTGTGAGTGCCATGCACCAATGCCCGCTTTTTAGTCCCTTACCTGTATGGTTTCCTTCCAATAAGGGAAGACAGTTGTTACCTGCCTTGGCCAGATGAGGCACCTGGACAATACCTCATCATTCAATGGGTCTGTCTCTCCCCAGAGCTCATGATGTTTACCCCTCAATACCTTGTGGTTTGCAACCTTTAGTTTATTAATGGAAAAATAAATTGAGTTGCATGTACCTCATACTACAGAATGTGAGGTGTTCTCTGCTACCCACCCAATTTCACTAAACGAGACACACCTAACCCAAAGGTGATGATGCCCAAAAAAGAAAAGATTCAATCTATTCTCGTAATAAACCAAACATAACTTGAATTTCAGTATTCGAAAATTTTTAAAACAAAAATTTTAATACCAGAAAACAACTTTTAACCACCAAATTTTTTAAGTTAAATTTCAGTATTGAAATTTGTTAATGTAGCTTATAGAAAGCAAAGCACTGAAAATGCTTAGATCTTACAACACCAGTTTGGCTACTGGGATAAAGGTCTAAATAAGAGTGGTTTTAATAAACGGAAGTTCATTCTTCTGTCCTAAATAGTCAAAGCATAATACTCCAGGGCAGACACAGTGGCTTCATGACATCGTAAGTCTCCTTGATTTCCTCAGCGAAGCTCTGTCATACAATTGGAGACGATTGCTCAGGTTCTGCTGTCGTGTCTGAGTCCTAGCCCTGGGGATGGGGACAAGGGAGAAGCAGATGCTAATCTCCTTTGAGGTCATGGCCCAGATTTGGCACATACATCACCTCTGCTGCACTCTCTTTGACTTACATCTCTTCCGTCAAAACTCCTTCCTCGCCTTGCCTAAGGGGTAAGAAGGCTTGAAAGCAGAGTCTGGGATCTGGCTGAGAGTCAGAGTCTCTATTGCCAAAGGAAGATGTGTGGATTCAGGTTTAGGGGACAGGGAACCGCACTGCCTCAGGGACAAACCCAGTTGTAAGGACCTAGCTTGGATAGAAGTCTTCCTTGATAAGACTTGTCTGTGTTCCAGTGTGGACGGTTTCGTACCGATTTCGTGATTTTGATCAGCTGTCTGTACCTTGAGACATGGGTGGATACTGTTGCTTGGAATGTGGGCACTCAGAGACAGGTGATTATTTTCACAAAATAAAGAGTCAGAGGATGATAAAGCCAATCTATGCCTGTCCCCACTTTTTGGGTCACAGGTCTAAACAGGTTAAAGTGCTTGCCCAGAAGTGTTCACAGGAGTGTAAAAGAGGGGTGCTCCTTCAGCCTAGGGCATAGCTCCCACAGGATTTAGTCTTTCTCTATTTAGAAGTCAGTAAATTCCCTTGTACGTGGGACTGAGTGACTTCTATTCAAGCCTAGAACCCATAGGATCTCATTTCCTTTTCTAAGCCCCCATTGCTCTGTTCAAACTCACATGTTTGCCTTCAAATTGAGAGAATATACACACTGTGGGCACAAAGCACACCCTTGGAGCAAATCCAAAGCCCGGGGCCATTTGCTCACCTTGTTTGCTCTGGTCTGAATGACTGGTTCAGATGACATTGCGTGTGTGTGTGTGTGTGTGTGCGCGCGCGCGCGCGTGCATGCGTGCTCGCACAGGCACACGCTGGTATCAGTCCACTCGTAAAATGAGCTGTTTAACAGTATGATCAATGCAAGGCCTACTTGGTGGCCCACAAACATAATATAATTGATAGGTTCATGGCCATGCTTCATGGAGAAAAATGAATGCTATGAAATTACAGGCTATGTCAACATGACCCCGAAGCCACCAGTCAATCTAATAAACGACAAGACAAAAATCCATCAAATGGGTTATTTAGGGAACTCACTTATGTAGACCATACTGCAAAACAAGCGAGTCCTCCAGTCGTCTACTAGTTAGCCAGGCCATGGGAAGGCGTCCGCGAAGGGAGCTATAAAACAGGGGTCTGACGGCGAGAAGCCATCACACCTCCTCCTCTGTCTGTGGTCAGGTCAATTCTTGGTGTATTTTTAGCAAACACATGTAACAGAAATTGAACGGCCTTTCTCTGAAGTCTGTCCCAGGGTCCAATTAGGAATGCCTTTGTGTTCATAACCACCCTTATGTGGCAATCTCAGCCCATTTCCTATAATTTGCTCTTCCATGAAGATGGAAAACAGGTGGACATTTTGTGTTAATCCTCCTTATGTTCAGATACAGGCACAGCAGACCATTGTTTTCCCATGCTGAAGGACCCTAGCCCCCTAGCTGGTTTTCAGAATGTCTGCTTTATTCTTAAGCTCTTAGTGTGGCTTTCTATAAGGACCCTAGCCCCCTAGCTGGTTTTCAGAATGTCTGCTTTATTCTTAAGCTCTTAGTGTGGCTTTCTATATCCTATGGACTTCATTTTTTTTTCCAGTGCAAAGCACCACATCGAGTTATTTGATACGGTTTTGCTCAGCCTCAGGAAAGCTAAAAGACCCTGTCTCAGTCTTCAGACTGTCCAGTCTTGACCACAGGCTGGTCAAGTCCCCTTTGGTGGTCACGGGGGCATTTCCCTGAACCCTCAGTCTTACCACTTTTTCTTCAATAAAGATTTTTTTCCTGATGTTTTCAGGAAACTACTTCATTGGAGAGTTTTAGGGTATCACTTCCTCTGCCAATACAGTAACACATCCCCCCAAGCCTGGCACCCCTGTGACCAACAGGCATATTCTAGCCTCAGAGAAAGACTGTTGACAGCCCTAACCCAATACCTGAGCCTCTTGCCAGCATTTTCTTTCCCCAACTGCTTCAGACCCAGAAGCACTTCATGCACCCAGCAGGACTAGCCTGATGTATTGATACACAATACACAAAGAATGACAAAGACTCAGATTTGGATAATGTCAGAATTCCTCAGTCTTGGCACTGCTAAAATGAAACCTGACAACGCTTAAAAGTATATACATGTATGTATATGAGTGTGTGTGTTGTGTGTAAGTGTGTGTGTGTATGAGTATTTTGCCTGCATGTGTCTGCAGAGACCAGAAGAGGGCATTAGATCCCCTGAAACTGGTGTTATGTGTGGTTGTTAGCCACCACATGCATGGATCCTGGGAACCAAACTCTGGTCCCCTGCAAGAGCAACAAGTGCTAAACAATCCCTCTAACTCTGGCTTTCCCATATGCTGAAGGACGATTGACAGCTATGGGTTCTGCCCTCTAAATGTCAGATGCCAGCAGTCTCAGTCTTTCTCTCTCTCTCTCTCTCTCTCTCTCTCTCTCTCTCTCTCTCTCTCATTTGTTTGTTTTGTTTTTAAGACAGGTTTTTCTCTCGGTAACAGCTTTGGCTGTCCCAGAACTCACTTTGTAGACCAGGCTGGCCATGAACTCCTGCCTCTTGCCTTCCAAATGACTGGGATTAAAAAAGTGTGAGTCACCACTGCCCGACTCCAGCAGTATTTCTGTCTCCAACCGTGCCAAATAAAAATACCTCCAGATTCTACCAAGGACCCCCCCAGCTGCGACCTACTGTTCTGGATAAGCCCTTCCCTCTGGGCTAGTCTCTCTCTCTCTCTCTGTCTCTCTGTCTCTGTCTCTCTCTCTCTGTCTCTATCTCTATCTCTTTGTTTTTCGAGACAGCATTTCACTGTAGCTTTGGAGCCTATCCTGAAACTCGCCCTGTAGACCAGGTTGGCCTCAAACTCACAGAGATCCGCCTGCCTCTGCCTCCCAATGCTGGGATTAAAGACATGTGCCACCATCACTGGGCTAGTCTCTTAAGACACAAATTACACTGGTTCAAAATGAAGATGCTCACGGTGGACCCTCACTCTTCATTCACGTCTGGAATCCGAGGGCCTGCTGAGATTTGCCCAGAGATGGGATCTAATGTCATTCTTGGAGATCAACATGATCATAGCCACCTTCAGTGGTCTCCGTGTGACCGTGCATGGTCTTCAGTATCTCAGAGCTACCCAGGGGCCTGTCCTATAGGCCTGAGCTCGCCCTCCCCACGCGCAGCAGCCTCTTCTCTAGAGAGGCACAGGACCGGTAATGCCTCATCACCCTCTCCATTTACAAAGTGGAGATCTCATCTTGTAAGAACACTCAAGGGCTTGCCCCTGCTAGCAAGGCAAGTGCTCTCCCACTGAGCGACACCCCCAATCCCGTTCTGTTGTTTGCTTGCTTGCTTGTTGAGACAGGTGTCACTCTTGGTCTTGAATGTTTTATCCTCCTGTCTCGACCTCTACCTAGTGCTGGGGGGTCAGCAGTAGGCACCACTGTGCCAGCTGAGGACTTTATAATCTTGAAATAAAATCTTAACTGTTGCAGGCAGAACTGTAGACACAATAAATAAACCTTAAAAATAAAATCTTAAGCTCTGTTCTACTGAGACAGCTGAGAGGAAAGCCCCTGGTTCAGAATCCCTAGCCAGCACTGACCTTAAAAAATCTCATTCATGCGGATGGCAGTTCCCCTGCGTGCCTTTATTAAGCTGCTCTTCGCCCTCCCCTTTCTTCAGAGTTTCACTTCCTCCGGCATCATCTGTCCTTGCATTGCTCTTATACCCCTGATGTCCTCTTAATTTTCTCTCTCCAAACTCTGACCCACTTGGCCCTCTGGAGTCTGGTCCAGTGGCCTGCTGGAGTCTCCTTCCCCTTGCTCAGTCCACTGTTAACCTCAGTGGCCTGGTCAGTTCCCAAGCACCTCCCCAAGGCCCTTCCTGTGTGATTCCCATTGGCCTGCCAGCGAGCCTGGGTGGTAGGATTATGGAAAAAGAGAAAATGGTGCTTGTCAAGAGACTTCCCAGGGAGAAGCAGCTGAGGAAGGCCTGTAAGATTGTTGGCCTCACTCACCTCCACAGCTCTATTAAGCGGACACCTACTTTGTTTCCATGGATTAGATGTCTTCTTGTAAAGGCTGTCCTTTGGCTTCACTGTTTCTGTGAGGGCCAGGTCCCTCCCTCCTTTATCTGACAGACTGGAGTGTCCCCCCACTTCTTTGTTGCTATGCAAATGTTTGCTAATAGCATCCTTTTCTTCCTCCTCATCTTTGAGCCGAGTCTATTCCTATAGACCCCTTTGATATTTTTTTTTCAGTGCAAATGTTATCACTGGCCAGACAGTTCAGCTCTTGCTTTCTACCTGACTATTGCAGTCCCTGGGGACCGCCCCACCTTAGCTTGGTGTAAAAATTTCCCGAAGCCCCCCAAGTCTCCCTTTATCGGTCCCATCTCTGATGTGGGAAGAACTAGAAGCCACCTTGCATCTGCGTTAAGTGGCCCTACCCACAAGGGCACCAGAGGAGTTTCACTTCCATCGGGGAAGGGGCATCCTGTCCATGTGGGCCCTTTATCCCTTCCACTGCTCTCCAATAGGCCTTTTCTTGCCAAGATCTTGAGCAGTTGGGAATGTGCCTTCCTGCAGCTCACTGGCTTTATCTGGCTGACTGCTTCCCTTCCTTCCTCAGCACCCTGAATGTTATCATTTGGTCACTTCCACCCAAGCTCCCAGGTTTGGTGTAGGGGAGAGAGATGGGAGAAGTGTGGACATGCCTGAGGTCTGAGTTGAACTCAGGAGAGAGGCAAGAGTTGACCACACAGGAAGAAGACGGTCAGAGAGATGAAGCCCTGGAGGAGATAAGAGAACACGGTCCCCGAGAGTAGGAATAAGGGTCTTCAGAGGTGTGAAGGACAGGAAGGAGGTGGGTGTGATCTGGACAAGCTGGTGACAGAGGGACAAGGCTGTTCTAAGGTCCTCATCTAGTGCAGCAGGAGGCAGAGTGACGTGGTGCACTGGGTCAAACATTGCCTGGCTCAGTGGTACCTGGTGACCCAGAGTTGGGTGGAGGCACTGCTGTTGGAGGAGCGAAGTTTGGGGACTTGGAGATCATGTGTTTGGGAAAACAGAGTGAAGTCCAAACCAACAAGCAGTGTGGTATCTAGGCTGGGCAGGATGAGATTAGGAGCAATGAGCAATGAGATTAGGAGACATGGCTTGAGTGTTTTACAAGAAAACCAAAAAGGCTAAACATTTGTGGTCTCAAGATTTAAGGTTGGATTAAGATTCCTAATTTTCTCATTGGATGAATAAAACCTTCCTTTACAAGCCCTGCCCCAAGAATAAGTCTTGAGTGACCTGGTTCTTAATTTGCTCCATATCCTGTCTCCAAGGGCCCTGTCAGGCACTGAGCTCTGAACTTCACTTGCCTTTATTTCCCTCTCTTGGTATCTTGCATGGTTTTGTTCCACAGCCAGGTAATGGCGTCTGCCTTTCCATCCTGCTATGACATCTTCAGATGCTTCAGGTTGGTCCTACTCAGCATCCTCCTTCCTCAGCATAGACTATTGTCACCCAGCTGACTTTGGTCTTGAGAGCCTGTTTGGAGGTTCTATCAGGGGAGTGCAGCTACTCATATACCCTTGACTTAAGACCAGTCCTCCTCTATTCGGGGAAGGTCGTCCTCTTTGACCAAGCACGCAGCTTCAGGAGGGACACACATGGAGCAGTGAGGGAGGAAGGGGAAACCCACCTAGCCAACCAGATCAGCCAAATCAACCCTGGGATCAATGGGGTGACAGATGTCTCAGCCCGATCGCCCTCACATCCCTGACTTTGGTCTTGAATGAGAGATGCAGGAACCCTTCATGAAATTGTCTAAAACAGCGGTTCTCAACCTGTGGGTGACGACCCTTTGGGGGGGTCAAATGACCCTTTCACAGGGTTCACGTAAGACCATTGGGAAACACAGGTGTTTACATTATGGTTCATAACAGTAGCAAAATTATAATTATGAAGCAGCAACGAAATAATTTTACGGTTGGAGGTCACTACAGCATGAAGAACAGTATGAAAGGGTCTCAGCAGGAGGAACGCTGAGAACCACTGACATGGAAGATGTCAGCCATTGGGATGACTAGGACAGGGAGGTGGGTCTGAAGTGACTTTGGGGACTGTGGAGAGTGCCTTCTCTTCCTGGACTAGGACTTCCTGTAAACCAGGTAATGGCGGCCAGCGCCACTTGCTGTCAGCTGCTGTTTTAACTGTTGTCTGTTAGGAAGAAAGGCATCCCCATGTGTGAGCGTGCATTTGAAAACCACGCAGAATTGCTTATCTCCGTGTGGTAGTCTGGAAGTCCAACAGTTTGCATCCAAGAAGTCTAATCTAACACAAACTAGAAGTGTTTCCAATGAGGATCTCTGACTGACCCTTCACCCGCTGTTCATCTCTCTCCCATCTGTCCATTCAATACTTTTTAATTACACACATAATATCACACCTATTACACATGTAGTATTATACTTATTCCCCTGTTGATACTATTCCTTTCTTCATTTTAACCCTTCCTAGTTATTTGATTATAAAAGTGAGCAGGTAAAGACTGAGTTCCTACCATGCATGGGGCATTAGGTTAAGCACAGATCAAGCCCGCATCTCATTCCGTTTTCACAACGGCCTCCTCAGTCAGGAGCTGGGACTAGCCTAGACATGAAAACCGTGAGCACAGAAAGGCTAAGTTGCTCGCTCAGTGTCACACAGCAAGGAAGCAGAGGAGCCAGGAATCGAACCTTAGTGTGTCTGCTTCTCAGACTTTGTGTCCTTAAGTGCTACACTCTACTACTCATTGGCCAGTATAGTAAGGAGTGAACAGGGCTCTTTTGTCCTGATCCCCAGAGCAGGCATTGACATCCTTGAGACCCACAGCCGCCTCGTTTCTCCCGTCTGGCTCTGTTGCTTTTGGCTGAATACCATGGCAACCTGAAGTAACCCAGGGTCCTCTGGCCCACATTAGTGCCATGCTTGCCAGACCACTGTGTGTCACTAATACACATTACATCACTGTCCTGGTCCTGAGTGGAGAAGCCAGAAAGCCTCTCTTCACGTTTACATGTAGACCTTTTAGTCTGTCCATCTGTCAACATGAGGTTTCCTTGAACTATCTTCTACCTCTTCTCCATTCAGGCCCCTGTTCTGACTTTCTGTGTCCCTTCTGGACCGTGGCTTCCCTCTGAACTTGGAAAATCCGAGGCTGCCTTGGGCTTGACAACCATCCTGCCCTGCCTCACTGGGTCCTTCAGCCCATCCCTGAAGACACTCTTCCCTTTCTCTGGGATACGGGAACCCTTTTCGGAGATTACCTGCTTATTGAGAAATTGGAAATATTCTCTGATCACACATTCAGAGAGACACAGAGACCATCTTTCATTTCCCTCCCTCCCACCCTTTCTCCCTTCCTTCTCAAAGATCTAAAATTCTCCCCAGTGGGCTTGGTCTAGTGAAGTCTGAGCAGGCTCACACAGGCAACCGAGGGAAAGAGGCAGTTGGTGCTCTCAGTTAGTCCATGCTCAGGATGAGGAGTGGATGTTCTGTGGGTACCACTTTGCGGATCCTCTGTGATGGTTGGCTGTTTCCTCCCCCAGCTCTCCAGTGTTCTTCCGTTCCTCCTCTGGTAGGAAAGAGCTTATGGTCTCAAAAAAAGCTTATGCATACAGAGAAGCCCTTCTTATCCACACTGTCCCTCTTCTAAACCGAGAACCACTGATGCAGTGGGAAGGGAAGCGATCAGGACCACAACCAAGGTTGCGGACGTGGCTTCACTGCCCAGCTGCATGCTTTCTGTGTGCAGTCTCTCTGAGCCTGGGGTTCTCACATTAAATGTAAGAGGCGATCCAACATTGTAAGGCCAAGTGTCTTAGCACTGGATTTCACTGGATCCCTCCAAGCCCCCAGTCTCGAAGACAACGGCACGAAGAAGCCTTCCCTGTGGATACCTTGACTCCTAAGGGGGATGCTGAAACGCACAAGCAGGTTGGTTGCCAGAGAGAAGCAACTTCAGTGAGAAGGTGGAGGTGGGGGTATGGGACCGCCTGGTTCTCTCTCCGTCCCATGGGGATGGTTGCATATGTCACAACCTTCAGAGCACAATGCAAATGCCATTCAACGCCTCACGTCCACTTCCCACTCGGTTGCCATTTTTAACTCGCTTGTGTGTAGAGATTCTAAAATCACACCAGACTGGTGGCTGGTTCAGTATAACTGGGCAGTCTTAAAGTCAAACGATACGTATTAACAAATATATACAAAACATTTATATATATATATAAATAGTGTTCTTCCACACATTCAAAATGACCTCTGGGGTTGTGTTAAATGTTAATTTGCTACAAGCTAGAATCACCGGAGAAGGTGATTGAAGAACTCATTTTCAATGAGGAACTATCTAGAACAGGTTGGACCATGAGCATTTGGGGAGGGGTTGTCTTGGATGTTGACCAGGGTGGGAAGATCCGCCCTGAGTGAGGGAGGCACGATTTCACAGGCTGGACCTGTGTAGGAGCCAGGAAAGCTAGTGGAACAGCAGCAGGAGGTAGCAAGGCTGTGCTCACTTCTCTTTGCTCTCCTGTGGAGGTCATGTGACTGACCGCTCGGGTCCCCCAGTGATGGACTGGAATCCGGAATTGCAAATTCAGTAAAGCTCCATATCCCCTAAGTTTCTTTCGGTTAGGTTGTTTCTATCATAGCAACAGAAGCGAAGCTAAAACAGTCTCTTTATAAAAAGTAGACATAAAAAGAGGGTGTTGATAGTGGTTCTCAGCAGATATTTCTTTCTTTCCCGAGCTTTGCTCACGTTGGCAAGCGGTATCTAAAGTCGAGGGTTAAGGGTTTGAGGGAGGGCCTTTTGACTACAGTAAGTCTGATAGCGCAGTCAAGCAATATGGATGCTTCTCCTTGATTTCAGAGTCCAGAGTTGACTTGCAGGCTGCAGAATGTCATCATGGACCCAACTCTTCTTATTCTCTCACCCAGCTACCTTCTCCATGCTGCCTTTTTTCTTATATGCATTACCTCGTGTCTGTAATAAGATTGCCCCAGCTGCATATCCTCACGTGTAAGGAACCCAGTGAGAAGGGAAAATGAATTAAAAAAAAAAAGACACAGACTCTCTCTTTCCCCATAGGACTTTCTCAACAAGGAGGGAAACCCTCATGGAAGCGCTTTGTAAGCTTTGCACTGTGTTCGCTAGTCTAGAAGTGAGTGTATGTTCTCTCTAGTCGAACCACAAGAAAAGGAGCAGAGATGCCTATTAGGGTTCATCCCCAGAGCTAAGCAGATTGTGGCCCTAGGTGGCGATTGGGTAGAGAACAGTACCAGCCACATCAGTGTGCTCCCAAGTCAGGTTTGCATAAAACAAAGACCAGGTTAAGTGAAAACATACGTGCTTCCAATGTAAAGTAGACGCATGTTTTATTCATGAGCTAGGAAATAAGACACAAATGGACGGAGATAAACTCAGGAGGCATAGAGAGCTCAAACTGGCAGGCCCTGAGCGTCCACTTCGAGCAAGTGAGACGTTCAATCATGAAAACAAGAAAGTTGGCCGCGGGTGGACAGAGCTTGTGAGGATTCCGCTAGCGAGCAGAATTGCCATGGTCACGATGGTGGAGAGGTATAAAGATGGAGGCACCTGCTTGGCACCCATTCTTTGGGGATGTACCCGCCTTCCTTTTGCCCACACAAAGCTCTGTTTTTGTCAGTCCTATGCCTTCAAGGTAGCTTCTGTCATCCCTCTCTACGTGAGCCCGGAGCAGAAGCCGCTTAATGGAATCAGAGTTCATCCACAGCCATGCCTACACAAAGAACTGTTACAAGTTCTTGCTAGTGAACGTCTGTACCTGCGCTCATTCCCAGGGCTTATGTTTTTAACTCTTCTCTTTTAGTCATTGATGTGACCCATAAATCCTCCTGAGAGTATTAGGTGAGCCGGGAACTACTGAAATTTCTGGGGATAAAAGAACAAACAGAACTAACAATGTCCCTGGCGTAGCAGAGGACACAGTCTAATGAGGAAGCCCCTGATGATGAAAAAATCAATAAGGTAATTACAGGTGAGTAACAATGTCTCCGGCCTCCAGGCAGAACGGTCAGGGAGAACTCTAAGCTAGCATAGCACGGTCCTTCCAGGAATCTTTCCGTCTCACTTGTTTTGTTTTGTTTTTCGAGACAGGATTTCTCTGTCACTTTGGAGCCTGTCCTGGAACTAGCTCTTGTAGATCAGGCTGGCCTCGAACTCACTGAGACCTGCCTGCCTCTGCCTCCCTGGTGCTGGGATGAAAGGCGTGTGCCACCACCGCTCCAATGCCTTATTACTTTTTAAAAGCCAGAACCAAAGTCAGTTTCTGCTGCATTCAACCCAATCCTTCTCACAGTCACGGGGGACAAAAGAAAACCATCAGGAAGTATCAGCCTCCTAATCACAAGCCTTTCTTATTCCAAATCTGTGTGCCCCATCTCTTGATGTGATTTACTGAGAACGTACTAATAGACATGGACCACTGATCTAAGGAAAAGGTGTATTGGGCGAAGATGGGAGTTCTCTGTCTTGTCATGGCCGACTAATAACAGCTTTCCCGTATAAATCTGACTTGTCCTAGGCAGGGCAGCATGAGTCAGTTCTCCCAGGATCTGACGTCATTCCTGGATGAGTTGACGACTCCAGACAGACACAGATGGAGCTTGTGCTAAAGCAATGTAACATCATACCACCCCCTGGAATAGCTGACCTGGGAAGTCTGTGTATCTTATCCGTCATCTTTCAATGCTGGAGGTTACATATGAAGTCATGTAAACCTCATCGCAGTAACAAGAAAAATGAGGAAGGTGTGACCCAAGGGCCTGGCCAGAGGTTACACAGCCTGTTGGTATTTGGTACCTGCCTAAGACTCTCATTGGCAATTCAGACCCAGCCTGGGTGAAGAGCCTGTTGGTGTATTTTCTTTGGGATCTTGGCAATGAACCCAGCTACCACCGTGGGACAAAAACACCTGAAGACGAAGGGTTTTGTTCAACCCACGATGGCTGGTCCCTAGCCCTCTGGAGTAGACAGATGGGGCAGGAGAGGTGGGTTTGAACGGCATGGTGAAGAGCTTGGCATCTTGTAAGCGTGGAAGGTGCCTCATTGTGGGACAGGAAGGAATGAGCTGTCAACTTTCCTTCCACCTGTCTCCAAGAAATGCTCGCCTTGGTCCTGTGTGAGCAGAGTGGTTTTGACAAGAAGCCTGACAACAAGATGGAGGCAATAAGGTTCTTACTTTGAAAGGAAGAGAGAGAGAGAGAGAGAGAGAGAGAGAGAGAGAGAGAGAGATTCCACCTTCAAAATATCTGTGTGCTAGCTTGAAAGGTGTGCACAAATCCAACCTCCTCCAGGCATTTTTCTTCATTGTCCTCCTTGTCACCTTCCTTTCTGTTTCCCAGGACAAAGGGCAGAACTTCCTGTTAGTGTCCAAGGCCTCTGTCACCTTGACTTTGTTCCTGACTTGGTGGAGACTTGGAAAAAAAAATATACCTAAGGAAGCAAAGTTGCCTGAAGAGGGAAAGCGTGTCACCAAGACCCAAGCATCAAAATGTATTTGAAAATTTGTATGTATATTCTCTTTTCAGCCCGCTGACTGTCGCTTTGATCCATGATTACCAGATTGGCATCTTGTAAGCGTGGAAGGTGCCTCATTGTGGGACAGGAAGGAATGAGCTGTCAACTTTCCTTCCACCTGTCTCCAAGAAATGCTTGCCTTCATCCTGTGTGAGCAGAGTGGTTTTGACAAGAAGCCTGACAACAAGATGGAGGCAATAAGGTTCTCACTTTGAAAGGAAGAGAGAGAGTCCAAGCTGACTCTTCTTTGGTGTCGGGGCTTTCTAGGTTAGCTGAGACACCAGGCCATGCAGGTACACGGCATGCCCCGCCTTGTGTATGATCTCTGCATGAAAAATCACTTTTATTTCTCCTCTTCTGGTGTGTAAGTTGCCGTGGAACAGTGCAAGCAGGTCCTGAATCTATGAAAGGGGCAATGTGTTCAGATTCTATTCTCAGGACACAGTTTGCTTCTCTCAATGGGAGGATTGACATAATAAGAAACAGCCCTGTTGAGCCAGCTCCTCTATGCCTTTTGCTAGCTCGGCAGCAATTATTTTGTGGCTACTATAGAGTTCTCTTTTTTGTTTCAAGCAAATACAAAATATTACATATATCACCAACAACAGGTATTTGCCTTTTGCATGCCACCCAACGGCACCAGCCACTGGCATGAAGTTATTTTTCACAAGTCATTAACCTTTGTGAGACCCAGTTTTCCAGTCTCAAAGTTGAGAATGACATTAAGTACATACGACTGCCTGTGGAGTTTGGTGGGTGGAGCCGGGAGCACTTTGCTGCCTGAAAGATTGCATCATAGTTGCCTCTGGCCGGAGGTTGCCCATCCCGATGCCTCCCAGCCTGGATGGGCCACCCTTGCTTCGGTGGCCCTCCCCCAGGGATGACAACAGCCAGAGCTGCTCCATTAGCCTCAGGAGGAATTCCTACACCCTCCATCTGAGCTGTAGCCCATGACACCAGGAGCCTCATTAGACATTTTATGCTCTCACCAGAATGCCTTTCACTGGAAAGAGAAGCTAGATTTAAAAAGGCTCAAAATGCAAAACCATTACTACCTAACAGTAAGTGCTCACGTTGGTAACCAACAGTTCACAGACTGGTCATGGTTCTCCCTGAGCTGGTGAGTTTTGTCATCAGTACTAACAGTGTGGCATATCCCGGAGATGACAAGAGTATGGCTTGTCACCAATTAATAAGGCCTCAAAAGAGAAAAAGACTTAAACTTGTTTTCACAAACATCTATTCATTTTTATAAAGCCGTTCATGCACTAAAAGTGGAATTTACATAAGAAAACATGTTCTCACCGCCTAATGGCTTAAAAATCATTTCAATGCCAGAAAAGGGCTTAAAAAGTCTAGTTTCCAAGGTTCAATAGACTGAGTGTGAATCCTGTGCTCCATTTCGAGTTGTGTGAATCAGATGTACTACACGCCTCTTTGAGTCCCAGCTTCCTCATCTGTGAACTGGGGAAACAATATTTACATTGCAAAGTCACCAGGAGAATTTGAGAAGGGGCTTATAAAGGATGCAGCGAGATGACTAACCAGCGCTGAATAAATAATAACTGTTTCCATCTTTGGGTTGGCTTCCTCTAAACAGCCCTAATTAGGTCTGAGCTGTCTCTGCTAGGGTTCTGCCACCAGTCATTCGTAACCATGTTTTGCCGCATAGCACAGCCTTTTCCTACACTTGAGCAACGCCTTTGGCATACTTTTTTTTTTTTAAAGAAAAAAGAAAAGAAAATCATGTTAAGGGTAGATTTAAACGGTATGTTGCTCCAAATTATTTAATCAGAGAATTATCGTTAGGCTTTTCTGTAACTATAAAACCCTACTCTGAGCCGGGCAGTGGTGGCACACGCCTTTAATCCCAGCACTCGGGAGGCAGAGGCAGGTGGATTTCTGTGAGTTTGAGACCAACCTGGTCTACAAGAGCTAGCTCCAGGACAGGCTCCAAAGCTGCAGAGAAACCCTGTCTCGAAAAACCAAAACCAAACCAAACCAAAACAAAACAAAAACCTACTCTGAATGTTTAACAGAACAAACTGGGCTTGACGGCATGACTTGCACAGTTCAGCGTAAGGGCAAGAGTATGAGCTGGGATTGACACTGACCACAAGGAGATGATCACGCTGACCTTCTAGGTGGCTGCTCTTTGGCATGTGACCCTCTAGCTTTCTTGTTACTCTGTGATGTCACTTGGCTTTCAGAGGCATCACTTATGAGTCACTTAGGAATGAAATCCATCCTTTCACATAAGCCATAGATGGTGGCAGTAGCACCATTTTGTTCCAATAGGATGATGAATCCAAACACAGACATGACCATGAAAATCTCTCGCTGTCTCTGTCCACGGGATAGGCAATGGTCTAGTTGGCTTTCCATCGCTGTGAGGAAACACCACGACCAAAAGTAACTTGGGGAGGAAAGGGATTATTTAGCTTAAAGTTCAAAGTCCGTCACGAAGAAAGCTTAAGGTGAGAACCTGAAAGCAGAGGCTGAAGCAGAGGCCGTGGGGGATGCTGCTCATTGGCGTGGTCCCCATGGCCTGCTCAGTCTGCTTTCTTATACAGCCCAGTACCACCAGGCATGGCATTGCTGACAGTGTACCAGGCCCTCCTCCATCAACCATCAGTCAAGAAGATGACCCACGGACTTGGCTACAGGCCAATCTGAGGGAGGCATTTTCTCAGCTGAGGTCCCCTTTACCCAAGTGACTCTATTTTCTGTCGTGCTGACAGACAGTCAAACCAGCAAAGATGATTTCAAGTGATACAGACTAGACTACTAGAACCTTTTAACACCATTGCCAGACTGTAAACACACACACACACACACACACACACACACACACACACACACACACACCAAGCTTTAACTTTTAGACCTACGAGGATCTGTAGACTCGATTTGGGAAAAGGGCTGTGTTTGTCAGGCCTATGAGCTTTGGCATTAAGAAGTCTGTATTCAAAGCTATCGTGTGGTGGAGGAATTCACTCACTCCACAAATGCATCATGAACAGTTACTTTTTCAGGTGCTGTGGATCTAGCCGGAGACAGAGGCAGCAAGGTGACTGCCCTCTTGGGGCTTCTGTTCTGAAGTCCAGATAACGCAATCAAACTCCTCCCCAAATCTATGCTGCTGTATAAATAAAAGGAAAAGTATACTAATTGGCTGGATGGGTTTGCTTTGGGCACAGAGACATGGAAAACCTCCATTGGGCAGGCCCGGTTCATGGGCTCAGCCCAACACTCACAACAGGCACATACAGAGAATGGCCTGTGGTCCACCTGAACCACAGAGGATGAAGGGGGAGGGGTTCTGGAGGAGGAGATCGCTGAGAGACAGAGTCACCTTCCCAACATGATGGCGATGTTGGAGGACTAGATGGAAGGAAGCACGTTTGGAAGCTGAACCAGGTTGTCCTATTGCCTCGGCCACTCCATCTTTATTCTTTTATGCTATCACGGAGTAGGAAGCCGACCTGTGTAGAAGCCACACCCTGGGCTTGTTTGCCCGCAACTTGTGCTGAGTTCAGCCGTTAGGTTTCTTTTAGAAATCAACTGATGGGAGAATGGGGCCGGGTACTTCTTCCTGCTGGACTTGTAAGAGGCAATGGCCGATCAACCCCCCACCATGGTCTCAGCTGCCATGTGACCATCTCGGGCAGCTTCAGGTCCTCCAGGAATGCTTTGAGTGCCAAGGGTCACCTTGCCAGCTGCTCCAAGTTCCAAGTTTCCTCATCTCTTGTTCTGCATCTTTACAAGCAGTCCCTGTTGGGCAGCACCATTTGACTATATCGCAGATTTCCTGTTTAGACACTGCTTCACACTCACACAGAAAGCACAGATCTCATTTCACAAATTTAAATGTAAAAGGATTATTTTTCCTCCCTCTCTGTCTCTCTCTCTTTCTTTCCTTCCTTCTTTCTTTTCACCTTTTTAAAAGACAATATCTCTTGTATCCCAGACCAACCTGTAACTCATTATGACATTGATGACCTTGAACTTCTGCTCTTCTGTCTCCTATTCCCCATGTGCTAGGACTGCAGGTTTGTGCCATTACTCCCAGTTTATGCAGTGCTGTGTGTGTGTGTGTGTGTGTGTGTGTGTAAACCCAGGACATTGTTCTTGCTAGACAAGCACTCTACCCGCTGAGCCACACCATATTTAGAACTGGTTCTTGTTGGATAAAGTTAAATTGTCCATAGTCACCATTCCACAGGATGACATGACACATACTGATGACACATGACATACTGATGACACATGATGTACCTGAGCCCACAGTCTTTTCTGGGTCCTGCTGGGATGCGGCTGTACTCTTCCCCCCAGAAATCTGCAGCTCCAGCTATGCACTACCCAGCAGTGCTTCCTCCAAAGGGACCCCATTCATTTCAGAGTCCCTGACCCCAGACTATGAGAGTATGCAGGTAAGTATGGAGGCTCCAGACCACTCAGCTGAGTCCAAGAGCAGCGTGGTCCACACAACCTTGGCCATGCTGCATTCGGTACACATCTGTGTGCCTAGAAGAAGGTCAGGTCCTGCCCACCCTGCACTAGTGACTTGCTTCTTTTTCTCATGTTCAGCTCTTTGAAGCTTTATTCACATGGGTTCCAACCTCTAAACACAGCAGGATCTTTTTGTCCTCTGTTGTGGTTTGAAGGAGAATAACACCCTAGACTCCTACGTTGGAAGGCTTTGCCACTAGTTAGTGGAACAGTCAGAAAGGATTAGGAGGTGTGGCCTTGTTGGGGGAAGTGTGTCACTGGAGATGCCTGCCTGTGTCCTGCCATGACAGTCATGGACCAGCCCTCTAAAACTGTAATCAGGTCCCAAATTAAATGCTTTCTTTTATGAATTGCCTTGGTCATGGTGTCTCTTCACAGTAATAGACTACGAAGATACCTTCCAATAACACATGGCCAAAGCATACAACATCTAAACCAATAGGAGGGCAGGTTGACATGTGAATGTACTGTCAGATCTCTGACTGGCCAAACATTCTAGATGACTACCACAGACACACAGAGAGAGACAGAGAAAGAGAGAGAGAGAGAGAGAGAGAGAGAGAGAGAGAGAGAGAGAGAAGAGAGAGGAGAGAGAGAGGAGAGAGAGAGAGTTGAATGGATGAAATAAATGCCTTGGGCTACCATAACAAAGCAATGTAGTTTAATGACAGAAATTTATTTTCTCATGGCTCTAAAAGCTGAAAGCCTTAGATCAAAGTGCTAGGACGGTTGGCTTCTTATAAAGGAATGCTCTCCTGACTCTCAGTTGCTGGCTGACACTGTGCTGGCCACTCCTGCAGCCTCCCCTCTGTGCATACGTACCTGTGATCTGCCTCTGTGCGTACGTACCTGTGATGTCCCTCTGTGCATATGTACCTGTGACGTCCCTCTGTGCGTACATCCTTGTGATGTCACTCTGTGCATATGTACTTATGATGTCCCTCTGTGCATACGTACCTGTGATCTGCCTCTGTGCGTACGTACCTGTGATGTCCCTCTGTGCATATCTATCCATGATGGCCCTTTGTGCATATGTACCTGTGATGTTCCTCTGTGCAACCAAATTTCCTCCTTTAACACAGGTATAATCATTTCATCTCTTTTAACATGAATAGACCGTGATGGTTAATCTTGGTTGCCACCTTGACAGAATGTAGAATCACCATGGGAACCCATTTCTGGCCGTGTTTGTGAGGTATTTTCTTGAACAGCTTCCCTGAGGTGGGAAAGACTTCCCCTACACGTAGGTGACATCATCCCACGGGCTGGAGTCCCAGACCAGTAAGAAGGACAAAGGGAGTTGAGCAGCATCAGCATCTTTCTCTGCCTCCGGAGAGCAGATGTGATGAGATCAGCTGCTTGCTGCCCCTGCTGCCCCATCTTCCCCACCAGCATGGACTGTACCCTCTGGGACTATAAGCCAAAGTAAGCTGCTTTTCTCAGGGATTTTGTTTCAGCAATGAAAGTGGCTAATATACCACCCCCAAAGCCTTCGTGGTCACTGCTCCTCTTCCCTGTGAGGACCTGCCTCATTCTCTCTTCCTCCAGCCTTTCTCTTCCCTCTCCTTTCTGTTTCTCCAAGAAAACCCCATAGCAGCTCCTCTATGAGCTTGGCTTTTGTGCAAAATAACAAGTAGACAATTTGCCTTTAGGGAACGTTGGCTTTTGGCTCTGTTGTGCCACCATGTTCTTACACAAGATGGGACGTGGAGATACAGCGGGAAAATCAACTTCTTGATCAATTAACACGCCAAGCAGAGGCCAGCACAATGCTAGACAGAGCTGGTGCTTGGTGATGTGGGATCCCAATAGGACAATTTGTTTAGCCATTATTGTCCCAACAGCCAAGGCTGGGGCAGCATTCAGAGTCCGATCTGTCCTGAGTCAGCTGAGCAGGAAATGACCCTGCCTCCATGCAATAGGTTGGGCAACACTCATCTAATAGGATAACTAACCCACCACACAGGGCTTCTGAGCACCTGATAAATGCTGCAAATGCAGTTGAGCAACAGAAATTCTAAGGCTTATTTAGCTTTAACACAAATATATTTAAGTAGAAATATAGCTACTTCAAAGACCACCAGGCAGCATAGGCTTAGTGGATATTTTGTAACAGCGATAGAGATGGGGTGTATTCATTCTAAATAAACCAGCAGTTCCCTCTGGTTACCCAGCCCTGGCCTGAGGCTAGTTTTGCTCAGCCACCCTGGACAAAGAGTCTGGCTCGCACCTTTCCAGTTCCTGTGCGCAAATCAAAACCCCAGCCTGTGGGATGCTTGTGTGTATTTTCACTTCACTATTCCCAGCTTTCTGCACAGGAGAGACATCACAAAGTAAAGCTGTCCCCTTGTGACTTTAGTTAGCATTATGCCTTTGGGCAAGTTATGTGCCATTTAAAATACATACACACAGATAAACGTATTACTGAACTAGAATGAATCGGTTTTTTTGTGCACGGGTGCAGATATCCACACCACCCTCCATAAGCCCATTAAGAGGCTGCTAGGCACCCTGCATGCAGACAGCCTGGGAACTGCACATTCCACCACACTGTCAAGCTGCCAAGCCCTATGGAAGTCCAACCAGGAAAATTAAGGTTTTTTTTTTTTTTTTTTTTACTAGCGATGCCTTAATAGTATGCCCAGTGGAAATATGTATCTTGGCACAACTGGGCCTCCTGTCTCCCATCACCTTCTTCCTGCAGCTAGAATTGGCATGGCAGCCCTGGAAAACAGGCACCAATTGCCTTTACATTCCCCATGAATCGACGGTTCTGTCCAGGAGCATGGCTCACCTCTGACGTCTGCAGACATAACGGATGGTATCTCTCCCATGTCCACCTTTCCCCAGCGGCTAGAAGAGGGCTGGAAATTCTCCCTGGGGCTGCTGTGAGGTTTTTCTCTTTTCTCCTCTTTCTCTGCCCTCTCCAGATATATAACTTCCCGGGAGTAACACATTTTCAAACGTCTCTCACATAGCTTCCCAAATATTCACAGCAAATATGCACGTATCTTGCAGGTGATTCTGGCTCACACGGGGCAGTTAATGAAATCAGATGTGTGTGTCTTAAACACTTTTCTGAGTCCCCATCACTCACAGAGTCTGATACGAGCTCATTCATGCTTGTGAACTAGGCCATTTGTGGTCTGGGTCCTGCCTGCACCGATAACTTTGTCACTGTCCCTACCCCCATTGCTGTGCCCAACAGTACCAACTTGCTGATAACACACGCAATGTGCTCCTTTGCTTTTTGCTTGTGTCATTGCCAACCCAGAAGTCTGTCTCGTTTGCCTTCCAGTACAGTTCCCCCCAAACATCCAGGACAGCAGTCATCTGCTGCGGGTAGCTTTCTCTTCACTCCAAGAATGACTCCCTCCCGTGTTCTTGTCGTGCCCTCTACCCTATCTATGTATTTCACTTGTCTTCCTTTGTTATATTCCTTTGTCTTGCCCATCTTTCTTCTCTTGTTGGTTTGTGGGAACGTAGGCAGACGGGAGCCCGTTCCACCTTGACTTGTGGTCAGAGAGTTTGTGGTCAGGTGTGGCTACAAATGAGAGGTTCTGACCTAGAGTGTGGTTAATTAGCATTTTGAGCATTGAAGTGGATCTGCTCCACTTGGACCAAGGTTTGGAGAATTCAAGCCTCTTCCCTGTGTCATGTTAATGAAGTCTGTTGCCTTCCCCCTCCCCCTTTGGAGTGATGTATATAAGCGTGTGTAAGAATAAACGAGGAATTCAGTGTTGACTGAACGTCCCTCCTGATGCTGTTCTATGTTTCTGCCTCTTATTTCTCCTATATCTCTGTTCCTTTTGCTTAATAATTCTAGTCCTTCCGCTCTCCTATGCTCCACTCGTGTCACCACTTATAAAAACCTCTTTGAGGACACTGAGCCATTTTACCTTAATGTTTCAACTCAAATACAAAAGCAGCCCACACGTCTTTGGTACCTATGAAACCCCGGGATCTGGAGGCTACCCCATTTCTAGAGTCTCCGTTTTGGGTCACTCACACTCCAGACCTACCACTTTGTCCCAGCCCCTCCAAGCTGAAACCCTACAAGTCATTGTCCAGAAGTGTCTGTCACCCCACAGCCTTCCCGATGTCTGGCCCTTCCAAGACGCTTCCACGCTGTCTACTGTGTGTGAAGTCCCTGCAGCGTTGCTAACCATCACCCCCCACCCCGTCTTGTTTGCTTCCTAGCTCCTTTTAGGACCTGATGCAACCCTAGGTCTGGTACCCTGTTCTCTGCTTTCTCATTCTTCATTGCAAACAGGAATGTGCCCTGAGTGTTCACTGTTTTTGTACTTGACACAGGACAGGCCCAGCTCGGCGGGACTCTGCTACCATCTATAGCTGAGTGACTAGATGTGCTAGGAGCCAGAGTAGCAAGATGCTTAATCTTTCCTGTTTTGTTTCCCTCTTCCTTTAAGGAAAAGGAATGGCTGGATGTGTTTACAAACAGTATTTATGCATTCCCATACCATCCATCAGGAGATGGTCAATGATTTCTAAGATCTTGACATACCTGGGGTGAGCCGACTCATAATGAGTTTCTTTGAAGTAGAAATGAGTCAGAGGGTGTGCGAGTGAGCGCATCCCTCAGATTCACATAAAAGCATTTATGGATGGATGCAATGGCGGTAGCATTTAACGAAGACTTTAAATGGAAGACACTGCGGCACAAGGGATGTGATGGGTGGTGACAGTATCCCCCGGGGTCCATACCTAGCTCCTTTCCCTCTCCAGCTCTGACACCCTAAAAAACTGCTAAGGGTCACCTACCTGAAAACCATATCTAGTCTTGTTGGAAAGAGGAGGGAGTTACCGTTAGGGGGAGGGGCACAGGAGAAGGTAAGAGAAGATGAATATCAAAAGACATTATATACATGTAGGGAAATCCCATAATGAAACCCATTTATATTAGCATATAAGTATATGCTAATGGAACATTTTAGAAGGTGCATCCAGTATTGCCTGTCTACCCACTCTATGTGGTAAAAAGATGGATGGAATTTCTTGAAACACTGAGCCTCATACAAGCAAAATAGAACACAGATGTTGGTTTCGAAAAACATTGTCCAACGGAATCTGGAATTTTCTTCAGCTGTAGAAAGAGAACCGGACTCAGAACCAGAGTCTTAGCGGTGAGCCTGGACTCTAAAGCTGAAAAGTGACTTTGGGCAGGAATTCTAAACGTCATCTAATCTCCTTCGGTCCTTCTTGTTAAAGAGATGCTATTCTGCCCACCTTAGAAAGTGGGTTCAGAGCAGCATCTCTCAAACAGTGGGACACGATGCCCCTGGAGGTCGCATATCAGATACCCTGCATACCAGACAGTTACATACAATTCATAACAGTAGCAAAATTACAGCTATGAAGTAGCAACAAAATAATTTTATAGTGGGAGGGTCATCACAAGAGGAGGAACAGTATTAAGGGGCTGCAGCGTTGGGAGGTTGAGAACCACTGACCTAGTGCCTCAGTGGCTCCTCAGGAAGGCGTCAGACTGTAAGGTACCAGGTGTAGTGGTTTGTTACTGCAAATGCCATTGAGATCTGCTTTCTACGGAATAAAAAGATAACAGAATGTCAGAGGCCATTAATTAATTAATACCCTTTCATGTTGTGGGGGGGCACATGCATGTGCATCTGTGTGTGTGTGCATTTGCATGTGTGAGGGTGCATGTGATCATGTGTGTGTGTGGTGCATGTTTGCCCATGCATACATATGTGTGCATGCATATAAGCGTGTACATGTACATGCATATGTGTGTGTGTATATAGGTGGGTGATCATGCATATGTGTATGTGTGCACATGTATGTGTGTGTGTGTGTGTGTGTGTGTGTGTGTGATGTTATATGTGTTATGGGTTCCACGCTTTCATATTTTTTCCCCGTGAGAAAAGAACACAACTGGGTGGAAGGTAACTGTTGAACGAAGGACCAGACGAGTCCTTGAATGGAATGCTGTGGAAATTTAGCGCAGTGACCTAGAATGTTGCAACACTTTTCTTGACCTTCAGGCCTCCCCCTCCCCAAACCATCTCCTACCAGACACATACATATTTTCAACAAAAAAATAGAACAAGCAAGTGGTAACTAAGGCTGACTTCGGAGCCAAATTGCTTAGGTTCAAACCTCAGCTGCGCTGGGGAGCTAGAATTTATTTCAGTCCTTTGTAAAGCTGGGGGCATACTGGCCCTCGGGGCTGTTTAGAGGATTGCGTGTATATGAAGGTACCCATCTGGCTGACATTTGATACATGCTTTCTGTGAATAGTAAGTTGCTCCTCTGACCCAGTGACTGGTCTTGTCCACATTACTTGAGGAATCTCAGTTCCTCCCAGCTAGGGCAGGAGATGCCCCAGCAGATGCCAGAACCTTCTCAATAGTCCAGCAGCCTTGTCTGTTGCTGCTTTCCTCCTCAGAAGCTCTGCTTGCTCTTACAGCTTGTGGTGGTTTGAAAGAAAATGGCCCCCAAAGGAAGTGGCACCATTGGGAGGTGTGGCCTTGCTGGGGGAAGTGGGTCCCTGTGGGGGAGGGCTTTGGGGTTTCACATATGGTCAAGATACCACCCAGTGTCTCTGTCTACTTCCTGTTGCCTTCTGATGTAGGCATGATGTAACCCGCACCGTGTCTGCTTGCATGCTTCCATGCTCCCCACCACGATGATAATGGACTGAACCTCTGAACTGTAAGCCACCACCCTAATTAAATGTCATCATTTATAAGAGCTGCCACGGTCATGGGGGTCTCCTCATAGCAATAGGAACCCTAACTAAGACACAGCTTCACCCTACTCCCCAGACCGGGCATGTCCTTCCTTCCCTCAGAACCATTATCAGACACATCTTTGTATGCACTCCACTTGTTTTCTTCTCCTACGACTTGTATTCTCAGCTATGCCCCTGCAGGCCTTGTGCCCACTGTCAGTATTCAGTGTCTGTCGGATGGACAATATGGCCAGAAGTGACATCACAGACCTGAGGTTGAACTGCCTTGAGGAAGAGGCTTTCAATCCAAATCACTTACTGATTTGGATAGTAGTGCGGTGATTAAGAGCACACATCACAGAACTAAACTACTCGGGTACAAATCCCAAAGTGGACATTCACTTCCGCTGTAACTTTTGGCAGATGCCACAGTCTCAAGTGCCTTGGTTTTCCTAACACACGGAGTGGAGTTCACATGAATCTTTGGCGTGGCTTTATATTATGAGGGTTATCTCACAGACTTTGTGGCACCTCCTGGCCCTTAGCTCAGTGCACCTCGGGTATTGCTGTTGCCATCACACACAGAACAAGACACTTCTTGTATGAAGACCCACAGTGGAACAAATGTGGAAATGTTTCCCCATTCTGCCCCAGCAATCTGCCTCCATACAGAGCAATGCCATTGCTCTAATCAGTACATCTCCAGGGTTCTGTAAATATAGAATACCTTAAGTGGTATCAACAGAGACATGGGCCACGTTGTAGATTAGACATATAACCTTCCCTGTCTGTGTCAATACATACCAGTCTTCTTTGTCCCCCTTGACACCTGCCTGGCATTTCAGTTTATTGATCGCAATGATTAATTTACTCAATACCATTCTGGAAGCCACTCAGGCCTTTCCAGTTTTTCTCCATTATACACATTTTGCAGGGCATGGCTCAGGGACATGACGTCAGATTCCAGGAGAGCACGGCAGTAGGGTGAAGCCCTGAATAAGACACAAATCCCATAGATGAGAAACGGTCATCCCTGATGTTCAAGGACCCGGTTGCACAGTATAACCCTCGGGTTTTGTTACTGAAGCCGTGGGCTGGAAGGTCAGGTTTGAGACGAAGCAGCAAAGCCTAGGAGGGAGCTATGGACTTCACTGACAGCAGGCCATGAGTCACAGAACAGAGGACTTATTGCCATAAAGATTTGCCTGTGGACAGTCAAATTACATTATTGTAATTTGCCAAAAATACCTTGTGTCAGTTAGGAGAGACTGAGTCACGCTGTCATGACAAATTGCCTTGCCTCCGACCTCATGAACACTGAATTGTCTAACCACTGCACGCTGGTTTTTTTGCTCTGCTGTTCTTGCTGGAGATTGAATCAAGGGCCTTGCTTACGGTGGGCAAACACTCTAACATTCGGCTGCATTTCCAGCCGTGTCTACGCACAGGTGTGCGTCTAAGACAGCCATACATGTTTCACCCCCACACCCAGACTTCTTAATGATCTTTCCCTAGAGTTCCTAGGCTTCCTAGGGATCACATGCAGGACTCATCCGGTCTCCAGTGTTCACAGTTTCCCAGCAGAACACAGTGGTGACGATGAGGTCCGGCATGCCTGTGACCTTCAGGTGTATGTCTACGAACCAGTGCTTTCTGTTGACGGACTCATGTCTCATTGACATGACACTACCTGTGATAAGCAACCTAGGGAAGGGAGGGTTTGTTTTTGCTTAGAGTTTGAGGGAGCACAGTCCGTCAGAGTGTTGGGAGCACGGAGCAGCCGTCACAATGCACATATAGTTAGGAAACAAAGAGAGAGAATGCTGGTAAGTCATGTAGCCTCCTGTTTCCCCCTCTTTTTTATTCAGTACCCCAGTCCTTGGTACGGTGCCACCCACACCAGAAAACAGGGTGGGTCTTTCTTGCCCCGTTAGACTTCTCTAGAAATACCTTCCTGGCCACACCCAGAGTTTGTCTCTCGGGAGATTCCAAACCCAGTCAAACTGAGAGTGATGACTAGCCATCATAGACTTGATCTCTTTTATCCCCTCACCAACCCCTGAGGTAGGCATTTCCACTATTTATACTTGACAGATGAAGAAAGAGAGGCGGCAACACACTATATGACTCGTTGCCCCAAGATTTCCAAAGATTAGCAGCCAGGCAGCGAAGTTCCGAAGGTGGATATAACAGGTGGACCAACTGGTGGAAGAAACATCCTATCCAGCTTTCTTTCCTCTTCCCCAACCTCAACCCTCTAGCTACTGTAACTTACCACAAAACCCTCTGAATCCTAAAAGAGAATTCCCAGTCCTCTGTCAGGCTCCATTAATTTAGGCCAGCATTCAGTTCAAAGAAATGGTACACCACACTGGGGGCTCATGGGACTGTCAGTTCCTTTACTAGACCTGGCCTGAAAGCTTGTCTGAAGAACCAGGCCTGTTGACATGGTTGAGGGCTCTGCTTCTGCTAAGAAGTCGGTTTCATTGTTTTAAATGTTGTGCGTTACACAAAGAAAGCTCTCTGATGAGGCCCGGGAGCTACACTAATCTGTGCACACAGAAAGAGCAAGGTTGCCACGATGGGGATGGAGCACCGTAAAAGGAGTCTTGTCCTCACCCCGCCTCAAACACACACACACACACACACACCACACACACACTGAAATTATATGAATATTCACTTTTTTTAAAGTAAAAAAGCAAACATAAGGAATTGTGTGTGATGTAACAGCAAAAATTTCTGGTTTTGAGCATCCAGTCTCTAGGATTAATTCTTAGGGAAACTCATTAAATGGATCCTTTGGCAATAAAGGGCTGGAGAGAAAACCCTGGAAGGCACATGGGAAAAGTTGAGGAGAACCAAAAAGTGCTGGGGATTGTTTTCCACAGGAGGTTAAGAGAATTTGGGGCAATACTCTCTCTCTCTCTCTCTCTCTTTGAGACAGGGTTTCTCTGTAGCTTTTGGAGCCTGTCCTGGAACTAACTCTTGTAGACCAGGTTGGCCTCGAACTCACAGAGATCTGCCTGCCTCTGCCTCCTAAGTGCTGGCATTAAAGACGTGCACCACCACCGCCCGGCTATTCTCTCTCTCTTAAAAGTATATTTGGTGAGCCTGCAGCTTGAAGAAAGTTACAGGTTGTTCAGAGAGCCGGGTGCTTGTCCCCTGACCCTGTGTGATCTGCTGCTCTCAGAAGGGTAATAAGTACAGGAAAACTTGCTTATTAGAAGCAGACAGCCTCAGAGTCAGGAATGGCGGGGTGCTAATCAGCCATAGACTCTCCACATGGATGGTCGAGATGGTGACTTCATACCTTCTGATGGATCAGCATCCACGAACTTGGCTTCACCTACAAAATCATTAGAAATGTGTAAAACAATTTTTAGGCTCGGTGTGTTAGGCAGATATGAAGCGTAAATAAATTTAGAGTTTGTATTTGGGTCCCATTTCTGGGATAACATCCTATATGCAAACAGTCCGAAATATAAAGGGAGAAAAGGGCCCCAAATCAGAAACACTCCTGATGTCAAGCATTGTAGGTAAAGGATATTCAGCTTTTAATACGGGCCCCTGAGTCATCCCAGGTGGGCCTCTTTCTGCTGCTAGCTCTGTGACCTGTGGGTCTCCATTTTAACTGCATCTCATTCTGTCTTAGGCAAGATCTCAGAGGGCAGGGGGGTGGACACTTGGAGTAACTTTCTAGGGGACCCTGCAGTATGGGACCAATGTGCTAATGATGAAGGTGGTGGTTAAGACCCTGGGACTAAAATTCCAGCCAAATTAAGCCGGCTACAAACTCTGACCCCAGGAGTTATGAGGTCAGTGTTTCACGGGGAGGGGTATGGAAGTGTTGAAAATGAAAAACGTAGCCAAGATGAAAATCACTGTCAAGGTTACGTGGCAGGCTAGGAAAGCAATGCACATTAGAATGATGCAGTGAACTGCTAGACCATTTCAGTAGAAGAATCGTCCAAGGGCCCCAATGAGGAAGACCAGCGTGGACCCCAAGGACACGGGTAGGGTTTAAGAGAGTCCCTTCCACCTTCAATTGTGAACACAAAAGAGCTTTTCCTGCCCTGTCATTAGCTTGTCATGTGTCCAACAGCACCACTGTCCTTTGGGCTTTGCAATGTGGATTGACCACGTTGTTCAAGTCCAGTCACAGACTGGCCACATCGGGGACAAGGGTAGTTGTCATGCTTTCTACAGAGTCGTTGAGAAGAACGCTACCAGAGGGTCCTAGGAGGCCTGGACCAGACGCTGAAGGACAAGGCAGTAGTGTGGCTCCCAGGCGTAAGTGACCATGGCCCCTGGAGGTGGGAGATGTTTGGTCCCCTCAGATCTCACCTGTCACGCTTTTTCTTTTCTTCGACTCTCCCTGATTCTTGAAGTGCAAAGGCTGTGGCTTAGCTGGGACCTGTGCTTATCTGTGACATTTCTGCCAAATGTTTGGCCCTCCCTGTGGGTATTTTCTACTTCCCCGACAGACTACACTTTCTTTGAAACACAAAAGTCGGGGGAAGTCTTTTTTCTGGCTGCTTTTTAAAAACTATTTATTATAATCTTCTTTCTCAGAGACAGTCAGCACAGAAAAGTCCCACTGCCTCAGAGATTGTAAGGATGCAGAGAGCACAATGAGAAAGGAAATACCAGGATTTGGGAGCAAGTATGGCTAGACAATAGCTTTCCCCTTAGCAATCTAATTCTTGAACAAAGATTTAGCTACTCTCATTTTGGCCATCTTGTGGGGGGAGGGGGAGAAACACTACCCAGGAGGCTCTTGGCAGAACCATCACACAGGTCCCCTAGAGTGAGCTTGGGGGTAGGGAGGTTCTTGACACACACAGCCCAGGGTGCGGACCTGCAGAGATGTCTGGGAACAAGAGCCATCTCACGGGATCTGAGAAGAGGGAGGTCGGAGGGCTTCTCCCGGTCTACAAATGCCACCCTCCAGTGTGAGAGCGCAGCCTGAGCACTGGGAGGCGAGACAGGAGGACAAGCCCTTTGATCAGAGGCAGAGCTGCGGGCTGAGCCAGGTGTGGCCTGGTAAAATCACAACTACGGTCGAGCGGAGACAGCTTCCGCTGTCTGCAGCTTCCGATTCTGGTGTTCCTGAAGGTAGTTTAGGGGGAATGGATAGGGTTGTGACTCCGCCCAGGAGGAGCATGCCAGCTTCTGTGTCTGAGCGCCAAGATGAAGTGGTAATATTGAATATCCCCTGTTCGTGAAATATAAAAGCTTCATGCAATACATCTCCCATGTTTGGGGTTTATCTGCAAAATGAATACTTCCCTTCAAATGTTGCCCTCTGGGGTGGCTTCCATAGGACACAAAGCACCTTGACGGAACCTCATTCCCATCCGGATCAACTTTAATGGTTGGGCCTGCTTAAGTGGAAGGCTAGAGGGCTGACCTCAGTCACACTAGAACTCTTGCAAAACGGACACGGCCTCTGTCTGCGTCTCACACCCGTGTTCAGCCTACACTGCCAGGCAGCTGTGAGCGGGGACTGTTGATTTATGTGAACTCTGGGCAAAGGGTTTCGTTCCTCCGAGGGCCTGTGCTTTTCTGTGAGGGCAGTGGTCAGTACCCTGTGAGGGCAGTGGTCAGTACCCTCACAGGTTTCCACTTAGGATGGACTCGTTTCTGATCCTGAGAGACCGCCTTTGTGTGAATGTAGGACATGTTCATTTGGGGGTGAATGGAAATGTCCCCAACGTGTGGTGGTTAAGAGGATACATCTGAAAAACAGAATGGAATCAGTGTTGCTCCCCAGAGGGACAGGTGGAGGGGCTCCCACTTCCTGCCGGTTCAGTGGGAAACAATGAGAAGAGCGAGAAGGGAGGGGGGATACGGAGCCCTCCCTCCTGTGTCTGGCCTTAGACACCGACTTCTGATAAGATCCTGGAAAACAAGCAGCATTTCTAACAGCCTGTTTGCCCTCTTCAGCTGAGAAAACAGCGCGAGCCAAAGCTAGGAACAGGGGCGACCTCTATTGTGAGTGTGGCCAGGCGGACTGATTGCCGCCAAACGGCAGGGCCCGAAATGACTGAGATAAGGAATATAATAACATTTTCACATGAACTTTGCATTCTTACCTCTTCTAGAGGAAAGGATATCCCTGCAGGAAGGAGGAAGTGGGGCCCTGCCCATGTCCGACCACAGGGCCCCGGACTGCATTGTCCAGGCCTTCGTGGGGACTCAGGAAGACGGTACGGAAGTTTCGACAGGAAAACAGAGAAAAGTTCAAACGTAAACAGCATCCAGAAAAATTTACCAATAGCGCACTGGATTTCCTCTCTGGTCCTTTGCCTGCTCCAATGCATCTCTGGGCTGGCAGATTTTAATCTTGGCTTCTGTTCACCTTGGTAACCTCCAGCCAGGCTGGGGTTGTTTCCCTCATAAGTCAGGGGGATGTGTTTTTTATGGCAATGGAGACAAAAACAATCTCTTTCCAGAGACTGTATCCTGCCTGGCTTGGCCGGAGTCTGTTCTCTCTTTTCCATTGGTCATTTCTGGGGAGGGCAGGAGCTGCCCCCAGTCCCCACGTGGTGTGTGGGAGCTCGCTAGAGCAGGGTTTAAATAAGCCCAGTGGTCCTGCTCCCCTTCCTAAGGCGAGGATTTAGTCGGGCTGCCCAATTTTGGCCAGAGATGTTTTTTGAGAGTTTCATACCCAAAGAACATTCGAAGAGTTGAACCTATCATCCCCAAAGGTTTCAGAGGGGTTGGGATTTCCCTCCCCACACCTTGTGGTCTGTCCTCTCAAGAGAAGCTTCATGGTGACTCTGGGTTTAAGGTTAGGAAGACCAAGGATGTGACAGGAAGAAAGAATTCCACAGCTAAATCCGAAATTCAGCAACAATGACAAAAAAAAAAAACAAAAAAGTCCAAGATAATAAGAGACAGTGCTTTTCAGAGAATCTCCCTCACTTAGCCCCATCCCTTTGTACAAAACCAAAATGACTTTCTTAGGGGAGCTGGGAAGGTGGGTGATGGGAAAAAAATAAAAGATAAGTGTTATCAGACTCTGTGCTGGGAGCTGAGGGAGAAAGTCTATGCAAGGGCAGGCCCTTATCGGAGGGAGGTTCTCTCTGCTTCTCTGGAGACCGGAAGCCGTACAACTCTAGCTAAGAACTGCAAAGACACTTCTAAAGTGGTTTTAATAGGGGCTGCTAGGCACTAAAAGGAGCATCCATTACTTCTCAGAGAGACCCGATCACACATTTCAGGAGCGAACAGTTACAGGTAATAGACAGACTTCTGCGATGCTGCCATTACAGGAAATCAAAACATCCCTGTCCCCTCAAATAGCTCTTCAGCTCAGGTGTCTCTGACTGGTCCTCGGCGGAGGAGCTCCAAGGGGACTGCTGGAGCATTGTAAGGGAGAGCTCTTTCTGAATTGCTTTTTTTCCAGAATAAACGACTACCATTATGTTCATGCAGGGACCAGTTCTCCGCGGAGGCATGTAAAGCAAACGGTGGCTTGTTCTTGAGAATGTGCTACCCACTACAGAAAGCTATTGTGTGCTGTTCTGAAGGTGATGGGAGAATAGTGCATAAAAACCCCAGGTGCCACCAAGAGGGTGACTTTGAGTTATACAGTCGGTTTAAAGCTGCTTTATGGATTCAGGAAGTTCTGCCATGAGTAAGACCTGCATTCTTAGAAAATAGGATGTGAAAAATGTATTCCTGTCACACACAAACACACACACACACACACACACACACACACACATTAGACAGCTGATGATTCCTTCCGTCCACCCATCCACCCATCTGTCCATCCATCCACGCATCTACCCACCCACCAACTCATCCATCTATCCATCCAGCCATCCATCCATCCAGCCAGCCAGTCACCTATCTACCCATCTATTCATCCACCTATCCATCCATCCATCCATCCATCCATCTATCCATCCACCCATCCACCCACCCACCCATCTATGCACTCATCCATTCATCCATCCACCCACCCATTTACCCATCCATCCATCCATCCATCCATCCATCCATCCATCCATCCACCCACCCATCCACCCATCCATCCATCCACCCATCCCACATCCACCCACCCATCTATCCACCCACCCATCTATCCACTCATCCATCCATCCATCCACCCACCCATCCATCCACCCACCCATCTATCCACTCATCCATCCACCCACCCATTTACCCATCCATCCATCCATCCATCCATCCATCCATCCATCCATCCATCCATCCGCCCAACCATCCTACCATGCATGCACACCTTCTTTTATATGAGATGCTGGGCACTAAATTAAAATTTAAGGACGGTTAAGTGTGAGCTTCAGTACATTTAGCAGCAAGGCGTTCTCCCTACCTCCTCAGAAAGGACCCTGGAGACCTCATGGACATGCTGCGAGAGCTCACCCACCTCTGTGTCAGATGGTGGTTCCTGTGTCGTTTGTCACATTTTAACTCTACAATAACCACTACAGCTGTGTGGGAGCATGCCAGCCAGCAATGGCTTGAGTTCAGTGATGTGTGATGTACAGACGACTCCAGCTCCAGAAGCCAACACCTGAAGCCTGCTCCTTTTAATCAGAAACCACGGCCAGGGAGATGTGTGGGAGTTTCGGGCTGACCAAAGCTGGCCTGGCGGAACCTGAGGAGGTGCTTGGTTCCATAACAGAGAGCAGCTAGGGTGGGCCTTTTTCTCTAAGTGAAGCCCAACTGTTGCCTTCAATTTGGATGTGAGTTTTGTTGGGAATAACAAGCAGAAGAGGGACTGCTCTGGACTTCGGGGCTCCGCTCAACATGGCTCAACATGGAGACTGCTGTATCTGACTCTCCATCATTCTTCCCGTACATACTACCATCCCAGAAACAGAGTCCTGGGTCCATGGCCCTTTCCAGCCAGCTCTTAGGTACCGTCCACCCTACTCCAGGCTCTGGCCCCTAGCGTGCTTTGCATCCACCCCCAGCCTCTGTTGTCTTCAGTCGTTCATGGCTCTCATGGAGTCACCCAACAAATGCTTTGGAACAGTCACCATAGCCAAGCAGTGTGGCATTTGCTGAGAGCAAGTAATAGCCAAGATGGACGTGACCCTAAATTTAGAGAGGTGATGGTGTGGCAATGGCAAGAAGGGGTCAAAATAGATTCTTTATACTTGACAGTCTCTTCTTAAATAATTCTATTCCAATACATTATATAGAATGTTTTTGTCATTGGACATCTATGAAGTTCACAGGTCTTAACTAGTATGCCCGTGTGACCCAGACTCTTCCTGATGGAGAAGGGTCACTTAGGCTCACGTCTTTGCCTAGTGGTAGAGTTTGTAGTGTTGATTGTGGGGCTGCTGAGAGGGAAGGCCAGGTCTTAAGCGCTGTGCTCAGTATTTCACTCAGAGTCCCTCGTTCATCATAATGACTCAAGAGGCCGTTCTTACACTCATCACCATTTTACAGACATGGAAGCTGAGGTTCAGGGAGGTTAATAAGTTTAAGAGAAACAAACCTTTCTGTGGGTAAGTCCGAAGTTCGTTTGACGCTGTTACTCCCAGGCATGGGAGAAGAAAGCAAATAAGACAGTTGACACCTGGTTCGGCGTGGGCACTAAGTAGTCAGACAGGTGCCAGGCCAGGAAGCCAAGGCAGGATAACCAACCCTGGGGGGACCCCCAGGGGAGGCTCGGTGATTAGTGTGACCAAGCCAGCAATGGAGCTGGCCAAGAGGGCACGGACCTAGTGTTTTGCTATGCTGAGGACTATCCTGGCTTACCCAGCCCCGCCAGGACGCACAGAGAAGCCCCTTCTTGTTGGCAGGCCACACGGTAGTGAAACAGCATGCCAGTTACTGAACTGGAGAGTTCAGGGTCAGTTTAACCTTTGCAGACCGTTACATAGTCTGTGTGCTTTGGAAAGGGCTGTGACCATGCTGAGACAGACTTTCTGCCCTGTCCTTGGTCACTCAAGCCTTTCTGTCCTGATTTGAAACCAGAGCAATATGACTATGTTCTATTTAGCCCCTACAGAAGCTTCTCATTTGTGTGAGTGTGTGTGTGTGTGTGAGTGAGTGTGTAGTATGTGTCAGTATGTGTGTGACTGGTGCACATGTGAGTGTGTGTGAGTTGAGTGAGTGTGAGTGTGGTATGTGTCAGTATGTGTGTGACTGGTGCACGTGTGAGTGTGTGTAAGTTTAGTGAGTGTGTATGAGTGTGTGTGGTATGTATGAGTGTGTGGTATGTGTGAGTATGTGTGTGACTGGTGCACTGTGAGTGTGCATGTGTGAGTGTGTATGAGTGTGTGTGGTACGTGTGAGAGTGTGTGAATATGAATGTGTGTGAGTGTGTATGAATGTGTGTGGTGTGTGTATGAGTATGTATGAATGTGAGTGTGTGTGAATGTGTGAGTGTGTATGAGTGTGTGTGTGGTACGTGTGAGTGTGTATAAGCACGTGTGTCAGTGGTGTGCTTGTGAGAGTGAGTAGTTCATGTGTCTGAGTGGTGTGTGTGTGTGAATGTATGTGTGTGGTGTGTGTATGAGTGTTTGAGGGGTGCATGTGTGAGTGTGTGCAAGTGGTTTATTGTCTCTTGACATGTGCTGACTTCCTCGCCCTTCATCTCAGCCGATGAGGTAAGTAGCATTCCGACTGCCCTCCTCCTACAGACGAGGAGACAGGCACAGACTCCTGTATTTGCTTCCAGTGCCACAGTAAATACGGCAGAGGCCAAATCTGAACCACCGACCTGGTTCCAGAACACTAGCTACTGACTAGAATGTGGTTTGAAATACTTGCCAACACAAAGAAAATTGGGAGAAGAAAGATTCAAAAACAAGCAAACAGATTTTCCAGCTTGTCATCTGAGTTTGTGTTCTCCAGGGCAAAAGTCCGCCCTTTTCCCAGGCTTACCCCAGTCCCCTCTACTCCCTACTGCCTGCCAGCACCAAAGCCGCAGGTGGCTTCCCAAGCCTGTCGTCCTTCTTGAGCCTGCAGCTGTCACTTTGCTGTCACCCACCTGGGCCCGGGAGACATTGGGATGTCTATGATTTCCCAGTTAGACTACTCATAAAAACGACACGCGCTTAGGGGTCAAGGTGAAAAAAGCAAGGTAGAAAGGGAAAGAAGTTGGGAAAAGAAAGAGAATCGGTGGGGAGCAACAGAGGGCAATGTAATCAGGATACAGTATGCGCAGGTGTGAAAATAGCAATGCGGGAGAGGCGTGTTGGGTATAATTAACATATGCTAATAAACAGAAGCCAGAGGTGGAAACTCAAGTCCCAGCCCACCCTACTTCCCTCCTTCTTAAACAAGGGTGAAAGGTCATCATCATTACTCCGACTAGGCGTTTATGGGAGTCCAGAAGTATGTGGGGGTGGGGGCAGGTGGGCTCATTCCCCTTGTGAACCTGTACTAAGACTATATTCAAGTAGAATGGCTTGAAGTGAGGCAAAGTAATCACGGGCAACATTAAAGCTTCAATAACTGTGTAAGACATGAAATTTATACTTGGGGGGAGAGGTGTTCTGGTTATTAAATGAAATTCTTTGCAATTTCCTACAAACTTCCAAAATTGTGGCAACCTTATTATAAACCATATTATTGTCTTTATAACTTGTCTACTGGAATTTTTGCTTTAGTGGCAAGCAGGCAGCTGAGAGGCCTCATGGGCACCCTGAACCTTTCCTGTGAGTCTCTGCGGGAATGGGGAACTCCTTTCAGGGACTAATCACCAAAGCCAGTTTATGAGCCACTTGGGAAAAGATTTTATATTGTTTTATTGTCACATTTTATTTTGATCCAAAATAGAAACACTCACCTTTCCCACCCTTATCCAGATGATACAGCTGTTCCCAGATTGAATTCACCAGGGACTCAATATTTACTTCTACCAAAAAAAAAAAAAATTAGCAACAGTCTTGGAAGGCAAGGCCTTTGGTGTATCCACAACAATAAATCATTAAAGTAACAACACAGCCTCCCAAGGCGAGCTGGAAAGAGCCACTACTTATTTGCCCATTTAGAAGAGTTTGTTTAAGGAATTTGCAAAGGGAATGCTAAATATTCATCCTACTTTGATAAGAATCATGTGTTTAGGGGGCTGTGGTGGTGCACGCCTTTAACCCCAGCACTCGGGAGGCAGAGGCAGGCGGATCTCTGTGAATTCGAGACCAGCCTGGTCTACAAGAGCGAGTTCCAGGACAGGCTCCAAAGCTACAGTGAAACCCTGTCTCGAAGAGAGAAAGAGAGAGAGAGAGAGAGAGAGAGAGAGAGAGAGAGAGAGAGAGAGAATCATGTGTTTGTATGTGAGAAAATTATAGGCATGCACCACATGTCATTTTTAAATTTTTCTTATTAATGTTAATTCAAAAGAACTCAGTTCTTATTGTCACTGGGTTAAGTGTTAAGAACATGGCAGGGCTCTTTACAATTTTGTATATATATATATGACAAGGTATAGTTTTTTAATCATAAAAACTAAGTTATTTCCATTCTGAAAATGTCACCATTGTGTATCCCTCTGTCAGGTGAAGAAAATGAGGAGGAAGGAGGCTTATGTGGGTCAGCTGACGTGTCGAGGTAACCAGTTCTTGTTCTGTTCCTAGAGCCCCAGGTAGATGAGAGCAAACAGCAGTTCACAAGTGTAGTGACCTGGAAAAGAGCCATAAAAATAGGAAACAGGGAGTCTGGAGGTTTAACATCCAAATCTGTCATTGTTGGTGACTTTGAACAGGGAGTTTAGCTAATCCTAGTCTTTAGGGTTTAACTTATTTCAGGTTTTTGTCGTTGTTTTGTGTCCCCCTTCACAGAATGCCAGAGGCAGGGTAATATATAAGCAACAGAAACATATTTCTCATGTTTATGCAAACTGGGAAGTCCCATATCAAGATGCCAGCATATAGTCCCTCTTCTCTCTCTCTCTCTCTCTCTCTCTCTCTCTCTCTCTCTCTCTCAGTTTTTCAAGACGTGATTTCTCTGTGTAGCCTTGGCTGTCCTGAAACTTGCTCTGTAAACCAGTGCTGGCCTATGAACTCACAAATATCCACCTACTTCTGCCTCCCAAGTGCTAGGATCAAAGCATGAGCTACCACGCTTGGAGTTACACATCTCATAGCATAAAGAGAGGGGAGATGACTGTATTGTTTCTTCAGGAACCTACTTTTGCCATAATAAATCTACCCATGAGGACTGAGCCCTTACAACCTGGTCACTTTGGGGGAGTTCTAACTCTCAATGTTATCAATTAGGGGCCAGATTCCTAACACCAACCTTGAGGGCGTGTTGAAACCCCAGCAGGTCCTTGCCCTGAAATAAAGCAATTGGGCTAAATAGTCCCTGGCAGCCTTGACATGTTGTGGCTCTATGAACTCATCTGTGTAAATCGTAATATCAAAATATATTGTTAGTTGTGAAGTAGGTGGTGTGAACGAAGAGGCCTACAAAATTGCCAAACAAGAGCTTGGCTGTGAAACAAAACAAAACAGCCAGTGGCAGTGGCTTTTGTTTCCTGACAGCCATGTGGTCCCTGACCCTGGAGGGGGTGGGTTCACAGAAGGTGGGTGTCAGATAGGAAACAGAGGTTGCTACTCAGCTGTTGGGGTCAATCTTAAAAGACACAGGCTTTGGGAGGGAGAAAGCAGTTGTGCACAGGACGATGTTGGTCACGGGAAAGAAGGGTAGGGACAGGAAGCAGTGGTTAATTTCCAGGAGCTTGCCTTTCTATAGCGAGAGGGAAGACCTGCATGAGGTCTCTCACAGCGGAGACTGCCTGCCATATAATATAGGAAAAGGGAGGCAAAGGCAGAAGTCAGAAACATGTCTTTCAGGTCTTCAGAGCAAGCCTCAGGGATGTGGAGTGTCCAGGTGGCAGAAGGGAAGTCAGCTGAGCTCCGCCTTCTTCTTAGACAATACAGAAGATTCTCTTTCCAGGCACCCCATAAATCCAAGGGGCGGCCTCAGCCCAGCCTCTCCAATGATAAGAGCCTTAGATTGCCTTGTTTCTTCTTGGTCTATGTGTGGTCAGTAGGAGACAAAGAAGTTCCTCTAGGTCACTAGTTCTCAACCTTCCTAAGGCTGTACCCTTTTATAAAGTTCCTCGTGTTGCGGTGACCACCCCCCCCCCACACCATACAATTGTTTTCATTGCTACTTCATAGCTGTAAATTTGCTACTGTTATGAATCATAATGCAGACGCCTGTGTTTTCTGATGGTCTTAGGTGACCCCTGTGAAAGGGTTGTTTGACCCCCAAAGAGTTGCGACCCACAGGTTGAGAACCACTACTCTAGATCCTCTCTATCAAGCTAACCTAAGAGGCAGGCTTGAGAGCTTAAAGGGCAAGAAAGAGGCCGGCAGAAGTTCTGAGGAGTGGCTGCTTAGTTGGTTGGAGGCCACACTGGTCCCACATATCCCAGAAACAGATGCTGTTTTCAGGGGTTCCAAGGCCAAAAAGGCAAAGCTGCTGGTCTGGGAGCAGGGCGGAAGGAGGTGCTGAGCTCTCCCAGAGCACAATAAGAGGCGACCCCTCTCAGCCCACTGGAGCGTTGATAGTCAGCCCTCTGACCCTGCATCTCGCGGTCCCTCCCTGGAGCCTTGAGGAGGGAAGAAAGCCAGGAAGCAACCCTGATAAGAATTTTCATCTTTGAATTAGCTGATTATTTGGGGGCGGCGAGGGGTCGAGGGGGCGGGGGGAGAACAGATTGTTTTCAACCAGAAACGGCTGATACCTTCCAAGAGCAAGTTTAAATTTCTTCCACCCGCGCCCCATACATACCACTGTTGCAGAAATGGAAGCAGATGAGTTCAATTTTAAAAATAAGGAAAATCAGACGATTTATTAGCCACCTTGAGCTCTGGCTCGAACATTCCCATTTCACTGAATTAAGTGTAAAAACATGACTGCCATGAATCCTATGAAGAAAATGTCCCTGGTGCTTTGAATGCATTTAATCAGGGCACACACGTACATGGGCAGACAGCCCTCAGGGGCAGCTTCTAGCAGAAAGCGGTGTTGGAACTGTGGGTTGAAGGAAGGGTTACGTAGGCAGGGGAAAACCCTCATCCTCCCTGGAAGAAGAAGGCTTGTCCACTGGAGGTGAGATGGACTGGAGGTGTGGAAAGGACCAGCAAATGGGCTCAGAAGAAGGTGGGGGATCAGGCACCCAGGGCAGTGCCGCTCAGGTTAAGTTACCTAGTTCCCTCCCTACAGTCAAATGGGTGTGAAAACAGAAACAAGAAAAGTGGATTTCCCGGGCAGAATGAGACAAACAGAGATGCTGGAGATAAGACTCGGAAATGGAGAGGGAGCCTATAGCCAAGGCAACTGGTACACCAACAGCGCTGCCCGCCTCGGCTAAATTCTAGAACCCTCTGAGCTACCAGGCATTCCTGGGCCCAGATCGCCACAGGGTGACTGAGTACTAGAAAAGACATGGAAGAGGTTGGTATGCTTCTGGTCGATTCTGGAGACCTAGGAGCACAGCATATGAATTCCCATTGGCTCTGGGCATGATGTGGCATCTCGAAGAATTCTCCTGCAGCAGAGCGTAATGGTGTTAGAGCAGAGAGGATGGAACCTCGTCTATGTAGAACAGCTGGCCTTCTCTCCATTCCTGCATCCAGACACTCGCTCTACATGCCCAGTATGTCTGTTCAGAATATAATAAATATCTTTTATCAAGTCTTTGTGTTCTTGTTCGATCTTCTTGACATTTAAAACAATGATTTGTTTGCTTTTGTTTTATGTGCCTTGGCATTTTGCCTGCATGTATGTACGTCTGTGTGAGGGTGCCAGATCCCTTGGAAACAGAGTTACAGATAGTTGTGAGCTTCCAGCTGGGGTACAGGGAATTGAACCCAGGTCCTCTGGAAGAACAGCCGTTGCTCTTAATGGCTGAGCCACCTCTCCAATCCCTCAATTTATTTTTTGAATTATGTGCATGTGTGAGGGTGGTACCTGAAGATACCAGAAGAAGGTATGGGATCCCCTGGGAGCTGGGGTTACAGGTATTTCCGAGTTGCCCAATGTGGATGCTGGGAGCCAAACTCGGGTCCTCTGGAAAAGCAAGAAGAGTTTTAAATCGCCAAGTCATCTCTCTCATCCTCTCTACTCCCCACCTCTCTGACGAGATTTTTTTCCTTTTTTTTTTGTTCAATCAATCCCCAGTACTAGATAAATAAAAATCACTCACCCTTGAGCTCCCAGCACTCCTCTCATAATGGCCTTCACTGTTTATCAACTGGGAGATAGTTCAGTGGTTAAGAGCACTTTTGTTACTATAGAAGGCCCAGGTTCTATTCCCAGCACCCACATGGTAACTCACAACTGTCTGTAACTCCAGTTACAAGGGATCAGATGCCTCCTTCCGGCCTCCACAGGCACTGCACACACACACACACACACACACACACACACACACACACACACACACACACACACGGTACACAGATCATTTTTAAACAGCGTTTTTGTTTTTTTTTTTAAAAAAAAATTACAAAATAAGCCAGATCATGACTATGCTCTACATAAAATCCTTTGCTAGACTTATTCCTATCTTGCTTTTAACTAAAGCAAAAGTCCTTCTATGCCTTCAAGACCACAACCTGGCCCCTGCTTACCCCTCCATCGTCATCTTTCCCCACTCTCTCGTCCCACTTCTCTGATGTCCCCATGAGGCCACCTCGCCTCAAGTCTCTCCTGGACTTCCTTGAGTGTCACTTCCTATCCAGTCGGTCTTGGTCCACACGTTGCCTCCTCGGGAAGGCTTCCCCCCAAGTAACACTGCCGACCAGCACTGATGGGTCACTTCTGGCGTGTCAGTGTGTCCATTCCTCTCATGGCTCATCTTTAGTCTGAGTTTTTCTCATCTGTTTGATGTCTGTGTCGTTCATTAGCATCTGAGTTCTTTGAAGGCAGAAGCTTGCCCTTGGATAATGCTTACTGAAAAGAAGGCACACAAGGAGCGAGTCCCCGTCAGATGGGCACGCAGACAAGTGAATGAATGAGTCCCCGTCAGATGGGCACGCGGACAAGTGAACGAATGAACAGATGCCTCTTTTATAAAGGGTAGAGAAAGGTGATGGAATGACTATCGACATAAACACGTGCTTTATATGATTAGCACCGAGGCTGCTGATAAATAAGAGACAAAATGTGGGAAGGGGGAGTTTTGCCTGCAGCCCCCTAACTGAGATTCGTGCAATAGAAATAGCCTTCCTAGAAACTCTAGAAGACTAAGCAGCCTCAGTAAAGCCTGCTGACTTTACCCGGGAAATGGGAAATATTCCCTAGATCCAAACTTACTCCAACAGTTAGCTCTGCTGTGGTTTGCATCTTGAATGTTCCCCCAAAGATTTTGCCCTCATGGTGGTGCTATTGGAAGGTGTCCAGCAATAAAAGGTTGTGAGGCGATTGAAAGGGATTGCACAGTCCGGGTCCCTTCTGCCTCCTCTCCTTGGCTCCCTGGCCGTATGGTGAGCAAGCTCCACCGCACAGTCCCACCATGATGTGTTGGTTGGCTCGCTGCGGACCCCTGAGCTACAGGGTCAGTTAACCACAGACTGCAACTCGCAAACCTGTGAGAAAACAGCAAGCCTTTCTAATGAGTTGATTGCTTCAGGCCTATTGTTATAATGACGGAAAATGAACTAACACAAGCTCAGTAACAATAGGCCGTGGGCATGTGCTGTCGTACAACACTCTGGACACAGGAAGGTGAACACACTTGGTCCTCGCCCTCAGAGCACACAGCCTAGTAGGGGAGCCCAGCACACAAACATTGAATTAGTGTGCCAAGGGTTAGACATGGGGAAAGCTAGAAGAAACACCCAGAACAGCTCCAAGGAGGGATGTCTTGGCTTTCCTCGAAGAGGGTGAGGCCAGCTTTGTATAAGAGCTGGCATCTCACGGTGCCCTGAAACTAAACAGGATTTTGTTTGTAAGATTTATTTATTTATTTATTTTTAAATTAAGTGTATGTGTGTGCATCTGTACTTGTGTGTTTGTGCAAGTGAGTACAATGACCTCAGAGGCTAGAAAAGGGGGTCAGATCCCCCTGAAGCTGGAGTTACAAGCAGTTATAAGTCATTCAGGATACATATGGATGTTGGAACTGCACAGAAGCGATTCAATTGAGCAGATCATTGTAGTGTTACTGTACCTAAGAGATCTGCTTGTACATCTTCCAGGATATACTACAGACATGTTGCCTGAAAGGGGGGAAAATCACATCTACTAAAGCTGTATTTGATGAAATGCCTGCAAGAGAGCTAAGGAAATGAGGCTTGGCTGTAAATGCAGCTATGGCCTGAAGAATGTCTTGGGAGTGGAACCAGCTGCAATCAGCCTCAACGGTAGGGCTCTGGTGACCTGTTCTAAGTCTGTATTTGTGCCACATGGCTAACCAAGAAAAGAAATTCTGAGACGGGGGGATGGCTCCATGGACAGGCTTGGTCACTGGGCTTGTATGAAGAGTTAAGAGGATATGCTAGAAGAAGCCTTTGAAGGTTTGAAGATACTGGACCGAAAGGAAGGAGACCTGAGTTCCCACTCAGGATGTGATGTTGATTCTTTATGAACTTGGCAAAGACACTTAACCTATGTACTATTGTAGTTCGCATGAGCCTTAAGGTCTCTGCGGTAGATGGTTTGCAAAATCAGCCAGTTCTCCCATTGCTTTTGGTCCATCTTTGCTACACAGTTTGCCTTTCTATCAAGAGGTGGGATATCTCAAGAAGAAGACATTCCCTTTAAATCAGGGCTAGTCCTGATTTGTAATTAATACAGTTTCTATGTGATTATTCAGGTCTGGGCATCCGGGAATGAAAGAGCAGTCTCCGTTTACAGAGGAGTCTCAGAAACATGCTGTTTGATGAGATGAAGCCATTTGCCAGGGATGGTGTGATGTAAAGAATCTAGTACAAGGAGACCCAAATGCTAAGATTTATGCCTGTGAGCCTGCCATTGCTTCTTCGCTGAGACAAAACTAGTTGCATAACTATATGGGATCATATCTGCATGGGCTTAAACCTCTGTCATTTCCCATTATAAGGAAATTCAAGCTTTCCCTCAAAGGACTCAAGACTATAGTCGATGAAATAAAAACCCACAACAGATCAACAGGAAAGAGTCCTTAACAGATTTATTAATGTGTGTACATACAAAAGCCATATACAATATAAAAATTCAGGTTCAATGACAGAGCATAAGCTAAGCACGTGTAAGGCCTTGGGTTTGATCTCCAGCACCAAAAAGGAAGAGCCGAAAACAAATAAATTCTCAAAAATGATGTCAAACGGTAGGAACTTGAATGCCATTCTATATAGGACAAATGGAAATGGGGGAACTATAGGCACTTCGGATGGAAGATGAAGGCTTTTGAGAGAAAATTAAGAAGCTCAAAGAGCAGACCAGATCACGGAACGAGGGTCCTCAGGTCTGTGTGTGCTGAGTGCTTAGTTCCTTCAGAGATGAGTTTAGTCTCTCTTGGTGAGTGAACTCGTGCTGAGCAGATCACAGTAACTAACCATATCTCTTTGGCAGGTCTGGTCCTTTGCGAATGATACGCCCTCAGGGAAAACTTTTTCTTGCTTTGAGGGAGAGCGTCAAGAGGAAGGAGGTGAAGGGGTAAGCCTGGTCCACTTGGAGGCTGTTTCTGTCACGCTATATGCTAAAGTGCCAAGTGCCATCTGTTTCTCCTCCTACCTCTCAATGGCAAGGATTACGGGCTGTGCCACCACACCTGGCTGGAATGTCATTTGCCCCTGCAAACACCCTGGTAGCGATTGACTTGGAAGACACCAAGCACTGCTGGGAAACAACTTGCGTGACTCAATAGTCCCGCCCTCTTCGAGTCATTCACTGAGTTGCCAGTTCCCAAGTTCTCCTAGTCCCATGTGACTCAGCTGTTCATTCCTTCTGCTATTGGTCAGCGAACAGCTGCTGTGTGCCAGGTACGGTGCGGGACACAGTGTGTCAAGGAGGAGGTGTAGGCTAGGTCAAGAGCGATAGGATGCAACATTCTACATGGAGAGGGACTCGTTCGTTCTCAGCATCTTTCCGGTAACATTGCATACACCTTGAGGATTCCTCAGAGGCGGCTCCATCCTGAATGTGCATAACTTCAGACCTGGAAGAACTTGGTTTCTTCCCAACGTCATTTGTAACAACAGTAATGGAGAACGCCAGCCCCACAGACAGCAGCTAGGGGTCACATCAATCCTGGCCCCACGATGGGGGTCAGAGTCCCTTACCATGGAGCCTTCATGGGGCTTGGGCATCTTTGGGGACCTGAACCTGAGCCAGAACTGAAATTGGAGCTGGAGCCTTGGCTTTGGCCAATGGAGCCAGAGGCTTTGGCAATGAAGACACAGCATCCTGTATGGGGCGGGTGATGTAGGCACACCTATGGAGCATGTGGCTTTTCCTTTTACAGGTCAAGAGGCTGAACCCAAGAAAAATGATAGAAGTCAGTGCTGGAACCCTGGTTTTGCGGTTTCCCTTCCTAGCCTTGATTTGTTTGTATGTTTGCTTATGTCCTCTGTTATAATGTGGTACAGAATGGCAAAAAAAAAAAAAAAGATTTAGATTTAGGCAAAGAAACAAAAAGCCTGAATTTTAATTCTAACCCCATTATTTGTTATCTTTAGTTCAAAACTCTTAGCTTTGCTCCTTGATTGAAGCAAAGCAGGATTAGTAATCTAAGTATCAATGGGGTTCATCTATAGCATGGAACTATTTAGATTGTGGGCATTGCACACGGCCCCCAATAATGATACGTTTCTTTTTCTCCTTGAGTAACCTATTCATGGTATCTACTCAAGAAAGGCAGGGAATGCCATATTGCCATCCTCTTAAAAGCATTCACTGACATTTTCTAAGAGGACATGTCATTGCTTCCCCCCGGCATCTGCTGCCACCTCTTTGCCTGGAACCTCTTTGGGTCATGGAACCCTGACTGAGAGCAGGAGGAAGAAGGGACGGAATGGCAGACACCCGAACACAGAAAAGCTGGGGCTGGGTGGTCTGGGTTCTCAGATGGAGACGCTGCAGCAACCTGGAAGCTCAGCCCTTTCATTGTGCGCAGTTGAACGAGGAGGCAAAGAGTTGGATGATCTCGGTGGGGGACAGCCTTTGCAGGGAAGCAGTCTTCGGGCCATAAACGTGGTAAGTGTAGGGGGCACTATGTAGCGCTATCAATATCTGCACATGGACTCGGGGGAGGTTTTGCCATTTCCCCGAGCCAAACCCAGGGAATGCCTTGCCATTTTTTGTGAGTCTAAGGCATTGGGATCCTTGACAAGCTCATGGCCATGTCAAACAAGCATTCACTTATACTTTCACTCAATCCCTACAATTTCCTGTCTTCAGATCTCTAACAGTGGCTTCTAAAGTCAGTTAATTCAAGGTGGTCCAACAGCATGGTATCAACCAGCATCCTTACCGGTACACCCAGAAAGTCTACAAAATGACCTTTCTCATCATCTTTACCTTAGGATAGTGTAGCTTCATCTGTGTCCCCGGTACATCGTAGGCCTCAAGACGACATTATGACATTGCTTAGCCAACATATGCTCCTACGGGAACTCAATACCTGCCTCCTCCAAATAGTTTTCAGAGTTATTATGTGTGTGTGTGTGTGTGTGTGTGTGTGTGTGTGTGTGTGTGTGTGTGTGTGTGTGTGTGTGTGTGTAGGAATGTGTAGAGGTCCCAACTAGCATCAGGTATCTTTCTCAACCTCTTCCTACCTTTTATATTAAGGTAAGGTTCCTCCCTAAACAGGGAGCTTGCTTTTTCAGCTTGTTAGGCTAGCCAGCTAGCTACCGGGGATTCAGCTAGCTGGGTGAGCTGCCCTGCCTGCCCAGCTTTTGACATTGGTCCTGGGGACCCAAACTCCAGGCCTCATTGTGAGCCTTCCCCACCCTCCTTTTCTAGTTTATTCCCAAGCCAGGAGAATACCAGGTCCTACACTGTCCATGTAAAGAAAACCTTCTCCCCTCTTCTCTGTGCTGGGCCCCATAGAGCAGCCTGGCTCTACCTACTAAGTCGCTTGGTCATGGCTTCTTTCCTTGCAGTTTTCTCTCTTGATCCTGCCTCCATCGACAACTGAGTCAGCCCAAGCAGGCTGTTGAGGAGGGGGGACTCCATCACCGTGCTTATGGTATAGAGTTTCTCTGTGTTCAGCAGCTTCTCATCTGGAGATGCCCCTGCCAGTCTGGTTGGCCTGAGACCTTCCTGCACCTTTCTAAATAGCTACTGTCACTTGAGTGTCAGGGCTTTTTCAAATGGGGCACGATGCCAGATGTCTCACCCCTTAGCTTTCTCCATCATTAAAGGATTGGTCTTGAAACTCCAAGTCATAACTTTCCCCCATCTTTGCCTTAAACCCACAGCATGATATCTTGACTTCCATGGTATTTCCTGAGTTTCTGGTGATTAGAGAGAGATGGAGGCAGAGAGAGAAAGATGCAGGGAGAGAAAGATGCAGAAAGAGAGAGAAAAAAGAGAGAGAGGGAGAGAGAGAGAGCAGTTTTCTGTAAAGCCTGGACCTACACCTTCTAGGATCAAGACAAAAGAGAAAAGCCTCCATTTTCTTGACTTACACGTCTCAAATCCAAACCAGCTGTTAGCATACGTACTCAAGGCATCGCTGAGTGCTGAGCCCATCTGTACTTTTTGGGCTAACCACACATATACAATGTAGGAAGTGATTTTGACTAGTCTGGGCAGGTTCTCTACTGTGTTATTCTGGAAATGACGGCAGTGACTCACAGTTTGGGGACTTGGGATGCTGTCACTATGAGCTTTTTCTTCCTTCTTACTAATGATACACCACATGTGGATTTGGGGGCGGGCCTGGGAGAACAGAGTGTTATCAATTTCAATCTACTTAAACATTTAAACACCTGAACTTAGTTTTAACCGCTCCCCCCCTTAGTTGTTCTCTGATGACTGTTCACATCTGTACCACACCACCGTAAAACTTCGCCACACACCACTCCTATTCTATGGACTATAGGTTAATTTAACAACAACAAAATTAGCCTGGCCAGGGAGATGGTTCACTGGGTAAAAAGCGAGGCTGCTCAGTGGGTCAAAATGTCTGCCATATAAGCCTAATGACCTGAGCTCAATGCCTAGAATTCATATAAAAAGCTGACTATCATGGTGCGTGCATCGGTAATCCAGACACTTCTACGGTAAGACAGAAGGCAGAGACAGGGGAATCTGCCAGAAACATCTCATGGGTTCTCAAGCCTAGAGGACACAGAACAGTGGCAGAAACTAGAGAGACCCGGACTCAAAATGAGGTGGAAGGAGAGAACTGACTCTTAACATGTTGTCATCTGAACGATACCTATGCAAGCACTACACAAACACACAGCGAATAAATGAAAAATTAAATTGTCACTTTATGAGTAGACCTTAAGGCTATAGATAAAGGATTCATAAGGGAGTGATTTATATAAGCAACTCAAAGTCCTAACAGAATTGACTGAACAATTTCTTTCTCAGATGCATTTAACTGAAGGATTTTCCTTGGGTATTTGTGTTGAATGAATGAATGAGGGCAGACACCCAAAGATAGCACTGCTTGGAGGAGCACACGGGATAAGACAAAGAGGAAGGCCCCCAAAAAATGCATAAAGGAAGCAAAATAGGAAGACTGTGGAACCTTGGGTATGACGATAACACAAGCATCTAGGACTGCCCAGGATAGGAACAACCGGCGAACCGCCATAAACGGGCTGCCTGTGCATGCTTAAGCATTGCCAGGACATAAATGATAATGATTTGTGTTGAGACAAATGGAAACCGAGGTCAAAGCATCACATTTGCTAACAAGAAATTGTTCTGGTACACGCAGAAAGATGTAACCGAAATATCATTTCCACGTTGTTCATGCCACATGATCCCAGGCAAATGTGGGTCTTGTAGTCTTGCGTTTGCTATACTTGTGTTGTTAGCTTGTTTTTCGTTCATTTATTTATTGAAGCAGGGTCTGGCCCTATAGCCAAGGCTGACTTAACACTCACGGTCCAGCTGCCCCAGCTTCCTAGGTCTCGGTATTATAGGCGTGTGCCACCACATCAGGCCCAGCTTTAGGTCTGTTTTAATGGGCATGCACAGCAGGAGGAGACACATGATGAAGTTGTGATAGTCTGGTAAGTCTGAGTGTGGAAAAATGAGTAGCGCTTCACACATCCCACGAATCAGAGAGGAGGGTGGAACCCAGTTGCATCAGACAGTGTGACTGGTTGCAGAGTGGGGACAGACGGCTTTCTAGCCATTTCCCAGACGTGATGGATAGTGTCTATAAGAGCACAGAGGTCACATTTCCCTCTCCAAGAATCTGACCCACAGGGCAGAGACAAATTATCCAATTAAAGAATTTGACAGGTAGGAACAAATTGCTCAGTGGGCCCCCAGCAAGTTCAAACACAATAGTATATGAGTAAGGAGAAACGGTCCAGGTGGTTTATCTGGTTGATCTTGGAAGGCTGCTTGGAGGAACAGGGAAGACGTTTTATGCCTGTTTCAAGGACAAAGGTGATCTGGATGGAGCCTTGGAGAAATGCAGATTCCTGGGTTTGACATCAGCCTCCCAGGGGTGAGGCCCCGTGCAAGCGGCTGTGATGTGAAACCAGGCTTACAGCCCACCAGGAATGAGGCTCAGGTCTGCTCAGAGACTATGAATAGAGTCCCGAAGGGTGGCTCAGGGCTGTGATTGGCCAGCTGTTTTTCACCTCTTCAGAAGACCAAAGAAGAGGAACCAAATGAGGCATAGTTTACTTTGAAGACGAAATTCTTGGATGCGAAGGTTGTTAAAGATGCCAAGATTTTTCATCTGTTTTGACAAACAAAGACTTTCTTTGGAACAAGGAAGCAAACCCTTAAAAGTCTAGCCCTTGCCAGCATGGTGGTATATGCTCTTGATTCCAACACTTGGGAGCTGAGGCAGGAGGACCAGAAATCTGAGGTAAGCCTGGGTAGGCTGTGAAACCAGACCCAATCTCAAAATTCCAATTTTAGTATATGTGCTGCCGAAGTGAGCACTATCTCAAAATTCCAAAGGCAAACCTAAAGCCAACCAAAATGAAACAGGTAAACACGCCATATCCCCCAAAGGAACAACAGCCATCAAAAAGGACGCATAATCCTGTTGGCTAAACTGGTGGTAGACAAATGTTTCCTGTAAAGAACCAAAACGGAAATGACTTTCAATTGTCCAGGCGGTATGGTCTCTGTCAGGGTTTTCCATTCATTCCATTGTAGAGCAAACACAATGCTAGATGGTGTATAAATAAACACGCATATCTATATCCAGGTAAAACTTCATGGATGGCAAAATTGAATTTTAGGTAATGCGTATGCTACAAAATGTGACCTTTTAAAAATTCTTTTTCCAGCCATTTAAAAATGTAAATTCTTGGGCTTGGGATGTAGCAGATTATCTAATACATACAAGGCCTTGGACTTTACCTTCAGCATCACAAAAATAAATAAAAGTAAGCAGGATTCTTATTATTTCTAGTAGCCAAGAGATGGGAACACCCCAAATGCCCATCAATGGCATCTACATATACTGGAAAAGTCTTCAGTTTTAGTCTTAAGAATATTATGCTAAGTGAAATAAGCCAGTCAAGGAGAGATTGTATAATTCGACTTACGTGAAACATCTCATCCAATTCATAGGAGCAAGAAGTAGAAAGAGACCTTCCAAAGGCTTGGGGTGGAGTAAGGATGGGAGCGAGGTTGTATTTAATGGTGACAGCCATTTCACTTTTACAAGATGAATGTGTTCTGGGGGATCAGCCTCCTAACAAAGCAAACACACTCAACATGACTGAACTAGACCTTTCAAACAGGTACATTTTACCGCTTAATTTTCAAAGCTACAATTACATAAAGAAAAAGAAATTCTTCCACTTAAGCCTGGCAGATTTTGCTGTATACCCCCCTCCACAAAAAAACTATAATTACAAAGGAAAAAGAGAATCTCCTTCAGCGTAGCTACACAGGAACAGGCAGTAGACTCCTGAGACAATCCGAATCCAAGTCCACGCTTCACAGTGTCCCCAGAAATCCTCTAACCACAAGGGTGGGAAGGCCAGCTCCCATGAGGCCACCCACAAGTCTATGAAACATGTTTAAAAGTGCCTTTAAATGAAATTCACAAACATTTAAAAATCCTACTCCGTAATACATGTTGTTTTAATGTAAATTTGGCTTTCACTGTTAAAAAAAATTATCAGTAGAAATGGGTGTTTGATCCAGCTCAGCGAAGCCGGACAGTTTAGTCAAAGAAGCACAGTTCAGAGGGACACAGTTCTGAGAGGACCGGGTCCTGCAGTGAACACGTTCCCCGGAGAGAGTTGCCTTCTCATTGCCCTCTTGGACTGTCCATTTCCAAGCATTAAACTCTGCTGCACCCCAAATGCTGAAGTCTTTCTAAAGCAATGATGGCTGACCACGTTGTGGTTTCTTCCTAGAACCACCAATCCCCAAGCATCTAAGATTACTCATTCTGTTCTAAAATAATTTGATTTCTTCTCCGCCTCTAAATATGCTTTTTAAAAAGCTATCTGTAATTCTCCCCCTTTATTTATTTATTTATTTGCCTGTTTGTTTGTTTGTTTATTTCGGTGCCGAGGATTGAATTTATGGGTTTGTACATGCTAGGCAACTACTTTACCTCCGAGATAAATCTCTAACGAGACCGGTCCAGACTCCTAGAGCTTTCTTTCCAAGCTGCTGTAGAGGCCATTGGGTCCCTAACCCCCCAGCAATCCTCCCCAAGAGAGGAATGAACCACTTACAAATGGCCTGCCTTGATGCACAGACTCATCCTTTCCTGGGACCCTGAAGATAACCTGTGGGTTTTGCCTGATGCGACAGTACACGCACCCACCCCTGTAGCATCACACGGAGCAGTTCATCACTGGCCCTAAAAGTCTTGTTCCTGCCTATTCATTCATTCCCTCCTTGTCCCCAACCCCCGGTGACCACAACTTTCTCACTGCCCCCATAGTTCCACCTTTTCTGGAAGAGCTGGAACCACACGACAGTTAGTTCCTTCAGACTGGTTTCTCCCAAACACATACTCTTTAAAATAAACATGAGTTCCTAAGCACAGGGCTTCTGAATTGGGTGGTACGATTACATTCTACATTCAGTTCACAGGGACAGCCGGATCATATAGGGACACACACAGTCTCAGCTCTGCTGAATGACAGGAGAAGTCAGGTAGGGATTTTAAATGATAATATCCAAAGTGGAAAATTAGCTGTGGAAAAATCAGGGTTTGATCAACAGCCCCCTTTCTCAAACCCACTCCTTCTGTTTCACTTCTTACCTGTTTCTTCTCAGAGCACTGGGGAGCCTAGTCCCAACCAGGAGGTTACACATGTCAGTTATTAAGCAAAGATGCTGGCCCTGTTTAACAGGGTGTTCAGATAGGTATTAGGGGGAGGGCGGGGGGGAGTGGTATTTACTTCCATGAATCTAATCCCTCAGACCTTTAATAGCAAGGAGATACTTATCAATTAGCAATCATTCAGAGACATCACAAATACTAGAAAAAAAAAATGAGGCAGTGTCAGTAAGTGGTCCTCCTGACCTGGAGACTAGCTGTGGCTAGTCTTCAAGGCCCCTTCACCCCCATCCCAACGTCATTCTGTTATCCCGGGTTGACAATCACACCAGACACAACGGGGAGAGGAAGAACAAGGGGTGGGTGTGGTAAGGCCCAGCAATTAGGGTTCCAAGAAGCCCCTCCTCTCCCCGCTGAACGTTCAGGTTAGAAACCCACTGATTTGAAGCGCTAAAGTGTGAGGGCATGGGGCTGGAAGGTTCTGGAAGGCTGTGAGTTTGAAGCGGAAGGCCGGGGCTGGGAAACTGTGAGGTCTTATTAATAAGAGACTCATTCCCCCCTGCAGCTTCAGAGCCTTGTCCAAGTCTCCAATCAGATTCTGGCCAGTGCTCTCAGGGGCGGGGAGTCCAGACTTGAGACCACAGGGTGCCCCTTCCGGAGTCTCAAGCCACCTGGAGCTCCTAAGTGGGCACAAGACAGTGGTGTCTGTTAAGCCACTTTACCCGTCTCTTACTTTTATTTCTGGTTGTGAGTCTAGTTTTTAAGGGCTGAGCCATCTCTCCAGCCCTACCCGTCTCTTTCTCAAGAAACCTGTGGCTCTTAAAAAAAAGTTTTCCCCAAAGAGGACCGACCCTAACTCTAAAATTGGCTTTAAATTATTACTATTATTATTAAGTATATTGTTGCTGTTAAATAAGTCCCCGACAGTAACTCCATCCGACAGCATCTCTAGGAAGCACCCATCTCCTTTTGTGTACACCCTACATCTTTTCACCCTAATCTCGCCTAGTCTGCAATAAAAGCAGCCCAGTGCTCAGAGCATCCAAGCCCTGAACCCCACTCGCGATCCCTTCTGCCCCCAACTCTTCCATGCCTACGGACAGAGAACAGCACGCCCAGCTCCCTTGCAGGCCAACTCTGCAGGGCACAAGCCCAGGGTGATGCCCAGCTCAGGCACCCGGGTGCACGGGAGCTGACGGAGCCCGCCGTGTGGAGGGGCGGCGGCCTTGCCGGCGGGTCCCCAGGCTCCTCCCCTGGGGTGGCCGAGCAGGAAGCGGGGCGGGCGCGGCGCGGGGGCGCGCGGGGCGTGCGGGCGGGCGCGGGGCCCGGCGCCGGGGGTATGCGCGGGTCTGGGCTGGCAGCCCCGGCGCACAGCCGCGGCCCGGGCGCGCGGCGCGGGGCGGAAAAGCCTGTTTACACAGACTGCACACCGCCTGGGGAATAATGCAGTAAAGGAAGTGAGCAGGCTCGGCCTGACTGCTCCAACTTCCTGCTCTCACACACAGCAGAGGAAAAAAAAAAAAAAAAGAGGAGCGAGAGAAAGAAAAAAAGGGGGAAAAATCAGGATCTCATTACAAGAGCAACAGACCGTCTGCAGACGCCTGTCAGCATGGAAAGTCGGGGGCTTTCGCCCGGGTCCTCCTAGAAATCTCCCCAAGAAGACTCCCAAACGCTCCCCCACATCTGGGTAGGTTGCAGGACTGTTTGCCTGTTGCTCCGATGCTTGCAAAGTTTTCTTCGGGGTAGTTTTTTACCCCCTTTTCCCCCTTCTTTCTTTTCTTTGGCTGGTGGGGGTGGGGCGGTGGGCTCTGTGGGGTGGGTTGTGGACTGTGGTGGGGGAAGATGGGGGGTGCGTCCCTGTGGGGGAGGATGCTGCGCGCAGTCACCGCCACCGCCGCCACCGCAGGAGCTCATGCGTTGGCCTGGTGGCTGCGCTGCGAAGCCAGGGGAAGGGACACCCGGCGTGCAAGCTCCCGCACCCCTGCAGGCTGGCGAGCGAGGCTCCAGGGCCCTGGAATTGAGGATGGTGGCCGGAGCGGGCTGCGTGGCTGGAGGCTGACCTCCAGCCGAGGTTGCGGTCGCGTTCCCTTCATGATGGGCACCAAGTCGCGGGTGCTCAGATCCAGGGACGGCACAGGGATGGAGAGGAGATGAAGGACGTGGGCCGTGGAGATGTGGGGCCTGGGGCTGCGCGTCCACTCTCGCTGGGCAGGTGACCCCCGCCCAGGTCACCGCCCCAGGCGCACGCCCAATCAAACGGACATTTAAAAGCCGGCCGAGTCTGCTGCTCTGGATTAGGGTTTGGGAGACGGGCCGGGCAAGGGATACTCTTGAAGTTCTCAGTTCTTTAACTTTCAACTCCCTGTTGGCCTGTACTGTTACTGGAACTTTTTATTTTATTTTATTTTTAGGAGGAGGGGGGATTAAATTGGGAGCGAGCGCTAAAAAAAAAAAAAATTAAAAGGTCTCTGGTTTGTTACGTTTTCTGAACCGAATCATTGCGAGGATAAGCTGCAGTTACGCCGTGGGGTGGGGGTGGAAGCAAGAAAGGCTATTTCAGAAACTGCAAAAGGGGCTTTTTAGAAGGAAAAAAAAACGAGTGTCGGGAGAGTTTCTGGCTTGTCTGGAAACGGCAAGACTAATTGCCGTGCGCTTCCGCTTTGAAACTGGCTGCAGACAGCATCTTGAAAATGACTCACTGAGGAGCTCACAAAGAAACTGTGGTTTGCTGCTTCTCAGGTTTATGTATTTGTGCCTTTTACAGTTTCCTTTGTAGTGTTCGAGGGTCCCCCGCCCCTTCCCCGCCGGCCCCCTCTCTCCCTCCCTCCCTCCCTGCTTTGAAAGCCCCTTGCTGGCCTTTAACTCCCTGCAGTCCTCTGCCCGAGACGGGGGCAGTTGGGGGTGGTGAGGGGGAGGCCGAGTTGTTTTGGAGTTGGCTGGGGAGAGGGTTAAAGGGATTCTGCTGCTGCAGGGGGAAAAATGTTCCTTGAATTTTCCACTGGCGGCTGCAGGAAGAGAGCCCCTTTAGTCATTGCTAAGTAATGTCTGCACACACACACCGACTAATCTCATTGGGAGTTTCCGCTGCTCCGCACAGGAGGGGTTTTGTGCAAGCCACTGTCAGCCTGCGGAGCAGGCGCTGCGGAGCGAGGCGAGTCACCGCCTTATTGACTTAGAGGTGCCTCCTCCACCCCGCCAGTCTTTCCAGGGCAGTCTCCAGAAACTTGGAAGTCCCTTTAGCCATTTTGGTTCTCAGTCGAACATGCTTTTCCTGTGTGCGTGTGTGTGTGTGTGTGTGTGTGTGTGTGTGCGCGCGCGCGCACGCGTGCCTGCGTGTGTTCTGTTTTGTTTTCTGTTGTCCAATCAACTCTTTTACACACACACACACACTCACACACGCCTGCCCATCCTCTCCCATCTGTGCCTCGGCTTTGTTGTGGTGGGGGGGGGGGTGGAGGGAGGAGTTGGGAAACCCAGCATGTTCCGGGCATCTATTAATGAGCCTAAATCGATTTCTGAGCCTTAATGCCCAACAAAATATTCTCTGGTCTCTCTCCTTTTCTCCTCTGTGGCACACGTTTATTTGGAAAAGGTCAGTTATGAGTTTGAATTTATGAGGATTATAAAATTACAGACTGTGTTAGGAGGGCATGCAGGTCAGACAGTTAAGGAGACTGTCGGACAGAAGTGTCCCAAGCTTCCAGTAATGACTCCGCTTGCAAAACCCCCAGAGTATGAAAAGTGGTGGTCTTTCCAAGCCAAATATAGCTCAAGCCTTCTGGTTTTTTCTTGCTTGCTCTTTCTCCTTCCTTTCTTTCTTTCTTTCTTTCTTTCTTTCTTTCTTTCTTTCTTTCTTTCTTTCTTTCTTTCTTTCCTCTCTTCCTTCCTCCCTCCCTCCCTCTCTCTCTGCCTTTAAATGTTGACTGGAAATGCATAGAGTTACTAAAAGGACAAAGAATTTTCCAGAACCCCACTGGAAGCAGGGGGCCCCATTCTTGACAAGGACATTCTGCCTCTCCCCCACTTGTAAGGTGTTGCCATGACTCCTCCAGTAGCAAATGTATCCTAAAAACAACCCAGCCAGCCCACCCTATGCGAGTCAGTGGGCCTAAGGTCAGGATTTCCTTTGCACCTTTTCTAGTGCTAAGTGGGTGGTCAGTAAACGGTTGGTGCTGAGTGACTGAGTTGGACAACAGAACTCTAGCTGACTTCCAAGCGGGCATCCTCCTACAGGAGAGTTCCCGGAGGTCCAGGTTGTGAACACTTCCCTCTAAACCAGTGGTTCTCAGCCTTCCTAATGCTGCAAATCTTTAATACAGTTCCCGTGGTGATTCCCCCCCCCACACAACCACAAAATTATTTTCATTGCTACTTCACAACTGCAGTTTTGCTACTCTTGGGAATCGTAATATAAATATCTGACATGTGACCCCAAGGGGTCACAACCCACAGGTTGAGAACCACTGTTCTGATCAGAAGGAGGACAGCGGAGTCTGAGTTGTTGAAGGTGCCTGAAATCTGCTTCTGTGGTTTTCAACCAGAATGATTTTGCCTCCTGTGAGAAACACCTATGGGGTGCAACTGGCATCTACCGGCAGAAGCCAGGGGTACTGTTACTCATCCAACAATGTCCAGGACACCTCCCCATAAGTAATCCGCAAGCCCCATGTGTTAGGAGTGCTTACACCGAGCCTCTCTCCTTCACCTTAATGATGCGGGTGATAAAAGTTCTCAAGGGCATTCGCTCAACAAATGGGCATCAAAAGCCCTCAGTGGTCCTTCTTGGTATGGCAACATGCTGTTAACGCCTGCTTCTGTCCTTGTCTGTCTCTCTCTCTGCCTTGTCCCATTCCTGTCTGTCTTCTCAGTGCCACAGAATGACAGATCCTGACATTGTGATGAGTTGACTTTTGTGAGCTGAATTTTTGAACCTCCTTAAGCACCGAGTCTTCACACAACCAGCGCTGAAGCCTATTAGACAGGAAAGGCAGTATTTGGATGAGGGAGAGCAGGTTTTTTTGGCTTGTTTTTTTTTAATCAACCCCACTTGAACTTTGAAGTCACCTAAGCATTTATTTAAAAAAAACATCCCCTTTTGTCTTATGTAAGAAATCGTTTAATTCAAAACTGCTAATGTACAGTAAATGCAACTCTGAGGTCATACATTAAAATTTATGTTTGTCATAACTTTTTGGAACTTAAATCTTTTCCTGAAATTGGTTTTAGAGGACTTCCGGGCAGTGTGCGTAGTTAAAATATTCCTTCCCAGTGATCAGACACTGGATTTTGCATGTTCGGTGCCATCAAATTCTATTTATATAGATGGTATCGTCAGACGTTACAAGACATAACCTATTGACAAACCCAAGGCACATAATTAAAGCATTGCCAGTGGATGTGATGTCCTGAAGCAAGGTGAGTTACTCCTCACTAGCAGATAGTTTGGGTCTTTGACATGCCTAGGCAGTGACTTAGTTCTCTGGCCTTTCCAGGCCTCAGGCTCCTCATCACGTATAAAGAGCAATGGGGCTCTCTGTCTACCTGATTCTACCCTGGTGAGCCCTTCCTCAGCCTGCTTTTTCTCACTTGTATTCATGAGTGGCATGAAGCCCCTCACGTTCATCCAAAAGCCTTGTATGTTCCGGGCAGACGTTTCCCTTGCAGTGGTCACCTTAGCTCCTCTTGGCTGTCGCAGGGTGGTTTAGACGAGCAGGTTGGAACCACACCCATCAAAAGCCATCTTCTTTTTTTTTTTTTTTTTTAAAGCCTACAGCACCCGGTATTCCCAGGCGGTCTCCCATCCAAGTACTAACCAGGCCCGACCCTGCTTAGCTTCCGAGATCAGACGAGATCGGGCGCGTTCAGGGTGGTATGGCCATAGACCAAAAGCCATCTTCTAAAGGTTACTTTTTCTGCTTTTCTTGGTTGTGAAAAATATCACAAATTACCCTAGGAAAACATAGGAAGCCACAAAGACAACAATAGACATCACCAAAAACCTCTCTGCTAACATTTCATTGTATATTTTTGTAGTCTTTTAAAACGTGTGTTGTGTACACAGACGCACAGGAACATGTGTGCTCGGAAGGTTTTATTGGAGCCATGTCATCCTTTTAAAAATAGCTTATTTTCACATAACATCCACCATGGCACATTTTAATAATGAGTACCGAGACTCAAGTTGCCAAACATTGAGCTTGTATTTGTTGAGGATGGGTTGACATGATTTCTCCTGAGCCGGTCTTGGGTTCTGTCTTCTGTAATGTCTTAAGAATGCAGCCCTCTTGAAAGACTGGGTTCCTATGTGCTGTGAAATCTGGGATTTTGATGAGTCTCTCTATGATTTAAGGGTGAGTCATGATGTGCAATAGAGTATGGAGCTGTAGTAACAGGAAGGGAGGGTACTCCACGCCAGGATAGAATGCTAGATGAAGGGAGAGAGTGGAGGCTGGGCTGAAAAACCCACCCTGGGATGATCCGACTGCGAAGGAGAGGAAGACCCATGTAGACAACTCTTAGTTATTGCTGTATCTACACTTCCCAAACTTTGGTGTTTTAAATTGATTAAAAAAAACCTCAATATTACTATGCTATTACTATTATTGTATTATATTGTAATATATTACATTATATATATATTATAATATTACCGGCCATGGGCATGGCCAGTTTGACTTGAGGTCATTCAGCTTTTGGATTGAAACCATGGTAGTGGCACAATGATGGCTCTGTTTTTGCCACTTTGAGGGCAGAGTCAGCAAATTAGGTTACCTCTGTGTTTGTGTGTTTAGCTTTCTGTTAACAAATCCGGAAGGCCTCCAAAGATGCTCCTTCTGTCTTTTAGGTAACTGCTCCTCAAATAATTTAACCCTCTCTGATCTCTTCTTCCACCATCAGAATTAAAATAGCCTTGTCCTTTTTCCTGGAAATCCACGCACCTGTCAGCAGTTTCAGAAGAAACTTGGCAGTGGTCACCAGCCAAAGGTGATTTGGGCTGAATCGTCACTAGGCGTGAACTCTGGCAACTTTACCGATTAGGAGTAATTTGCATTTCCTGGGAAGAATTACTGAACTATTTGAAAAGTTAAATGGAATTCTTTTGTAACTTATCGGAGAATGTTGCTTGGCTGTTTATAAAGTCATCAAAGTGATTGGTTGTCATAACATTCGAATGTGAACCAGGCTAAAATAAGTTTACTCGAAAGTGGCTCAAAGGCTCTAGTATCTAAGCATTTCTAAAACTTCTGGAGCTCAGGTGTTCCCATTTAGCCACGAATCTGACAGGAATCACGGGGTTGGTATAAAGCACAAATATCCGGATGTTATTTCCTTAAGACTGGTTAGGTTAGGACTCTCAGCCGGGGGTGGGAGGGGGTGGGGGGGGGGAGACACAAAACAAAAACACAAGACCCTTGACATATTTTTCACCTTTAGCAAAAACAGAATAAGAATTGCAGGGCATGGTGGTGTGTACCTTTGACCTCAGCATTTGGGCAGTTGAGGCAGGCTGATTTCTTGTCTCAAAGTGAGAGCCTGTCTCAAACAACAATCAAAAACAAATGAAAGACGGCTTTAGTTTACATACGCCCAAACACATGGATCTCAAATATAGTTGTATACATCCGCGTATCTAGCTTCTCTAAATGAAGACTGTATTTCCATCACTTCAGAGTACTCCCTGAGGTTTTTTTGTTTGCTTTGTTTTAATTGCAGTGGGGACAGATTCATGATTCTACCAAGCAGATCCGTAAAACCCAGGACGCCTTGATAAATCGCTGCAGTGCTTTAACTTAACTGTATGGCCAGACGTGAATCAGTAGGATATGTGGATTTCCTCATCATACAGGGAAGGGATGAATCTCTTCTAGTTTATTTCATGTACAAAATATTTAGCCGGTGTTCTAGGAAAACTAAAAGTATTGCTTTAAAACTAACTAGGTTGAGGGGATATTACTTGATCATTCTGTGTGTCCGTTCCCCTGGCTGGACGGTAATAGGACTGAAATGGAGGGACTTGACATTCAAGTCCTAAGTCCTATTGTCTGTCTGTCTTTTTCTTTCTTTCTTTCTTTCTTTCTTTCTTTCTTTCTTTCTTTCTTTCTTTCTTTCTTTCTCCTCCTCCTCCTCCTCCTCCTTCTTTTTTGGAGGACATACTTGACCTTGTGAAAATGTGATGTGAATTTTTGCTGCTACCTTAGGACCAAACACAGCAGTTTAAATTTCCCTTTGATTTCACTTGACCCTTTGTTGAAGAACGAGGACCCAAAGGAGGACAGTCCCACCTGCCCTGCTTCCCTCCATTCTCCTCAAATCTGGGGACAGAACTGAATGCTACACTCATTTCTAACAACCTCTCCCCTCTCCTACTGGGGTGCACCCATGACTGAGGTGGGCTGGGCTCCGAACCTGAGTTGTCTCCATTGTCCCAGAGAAGGTCCCTGTCTCCAGGCTCAGGCCTACCTCGTCTGTGTGAGTATGTTCAGAAGGGCGCCCACCCTTGTTATCTTCCCCTGTCCCCGGACCCTGGCAGCATCAGGAGCTGCAGTCCTTTACAAGCGCGCATCAGCCTTTGTTGCCCTGGCTCCCCTGCCCCACAGATCCTTCCAGGGAACGCAGCTGCGCACTGTGGATGCAGCCAGCCTCATCAACCTGTGGTCCTTCCTTCTGTCCTCGCTGATCCCCCTGCCACCACTCCCCTGGGAATCTATTCTCCCGAGGCTTGCTCTCAACAGTCATCCTTTATTTTTATTTTTTAAATGAACTCAATCATTAATTTTTTCCTGGGTTTTTTTTTTTTTTTGGTATACAAAGTAGTAGATTTCCTCACGTCATGTCCGTGTACATGTATTGTGCAATGCTCACGCCCCTTCCCTACCACCTCCTCTCCCTCCTCTTCCCCTCAACTGGTTCTCCTCTTAAACGGTTCCTTTTCTACCTTCTCTCTCTCTCTCTCTCTCTCTCTCTCTCTCTCTCTCTCTCAAATTGAGACTCTGTTTATGAAAGAAAACATGGTATTTTGCCCCTCTCTCCATCATCTTCTCTACTCCCCTTCTCTCTTTAGCTCACTCTCAGGTCACCTGTCACCTCCCTGGGGAAGGCTGTGCTGGCCTTTAGTCCTCCCTGGGACCCCAGCCTTCTGTAGAGGCTTTATTCTCAGGTTTCCTCATTATCCAAATTCTTGCTGTCTGAACCCAGGAGCTAGACAGCTTTAGGCGTGCGTTTCAGGAGACTGGCTGTTATTCCTAACGACCTACTAATACCCCTCATCCCGAGCTCCAAAACCAAGACTATGTGACAATATGTTGTGCAGACCCTCGAACCAGGTAGCTTTAGAGAGTGCAGGATCCTTGCCTGTGCATGTGACAGGATCTGCTCTATGTCTGTGGTGCCCATCCGGCTGGGAGCTCGCTTTGGGCCTACATCTGTTTTTCTCATAAAGAGAATGAGAAACAGTGCCTGTGTCATTCACCATAGGTTTGCTTTTTATTTTATTTTTATTTATTTATTTATTTTTTCTAGCCGGGTTTTCTCTGTGTAGCCCTGGCTGTCCTGGTACTCGCTCTGTAGAGTACTCACAGAGATCCGCCCGCCTCTGCCTGCCTAGTGCTGGGATTAAAGGCGTGCGCCACCACCACCCGGATCACCATAGTTTTTATTTAAACTTCTAAGGAAAGTGTCTCTCCAGAAACCGGGTTAGTTTGTTACTGTTGGGACAGACTTGGCTCTGATTTTAGGATCAGTGTCAGACCAAGAATGGTCGGCGACACCTCGAAAGACATTCATAGAAAGTGTTTTCTCGCCAGAATTCATCAATTCTAAAGACGCGGTAGTCTTTTATGGAAGATTTCATGACAAGATCCACACAGTAGCGCTGGATAATCCATTTTGAGCCTTGCCGTGTTCGGTTGAAAGCCTTTCTTAACCTGAAGCAACTGCACATAGAGTGTTTGTCTGTATCCTTTTGAAATCAATGATGTTTCTCCTGGGGTTTAAAATAACAGGAGAGATGGGCTGAAGACGAGCTCATGGTTTTTGCCCGAGGAGGACTAATTAGTCTAACTGGTTTCACCTCTGTTTTGCCAAGGAGCCCTTTGTTGGGGGTCAAGTCTGGGTTAACCAGAATGTATGATCAAGCATGTCCCTCACCCCCGGTCCTGCCACCATGGTCTGGCCAAAACAAGCCTCAAGATTTGCCTCAGGGCCAGCTCCCCAGTATGTCTAGGAATTAACTGGGAGACCGCACTGCCCACCCCAATAGCTTGTCCTCCTCAAAAATGGCACCGATACTCAGAGCTCTCATCTAAGGAATACGGTAAGCAAGAAACAGGGTTGTTGGTGTTGGGTGACTATCTAACCCTGGACGTTAAGGGCACCTCACTGGAAGGCTTCACAGAACCCGGAACTGGAGTGTCCCCACACTGTCCCCTTCTTGGAGTTTGTTAGATTTGCCTTTAGAGGTGAAAATGTAAGCTCTACTGATTGGGATCTATTTATTTATTATTTTAAAGGAAGCGATTGGAATAGGAGGGGAACATGCATATGTGTTTGCCTGGATAGACAGTGGTTGAGAGAACCTGGCAGGATATGACCTCAGAAAAAGTGATCAAAACAGCTCCTCCTCCTATGTAGCGGGCCAGCCTGCCTGTGTGGGACTTGAGTCCTCTTCTGTGCCTAGGGAGGTGCCTAAGGGAATGTTGTTTACCGCTCTGTACTTCTCCATCCGGAAGAGTCATTGTTTCAATATCGGAAGTCAGGCGAGAACCTGGATTTGCGCTGTAAATTTTCAGGAAAGGAAAAGGCTTAGATTCCCAGTGAGTCCTAGTATGAACACATAAGGGAGGCACCCAGGCAGTCAGTGCTGTCTACAGGGTTAAGTAGAAGATTCGTGGGCTGGAGAGATGGCTCAGTGGTTAAGAGCATTGCCTGCTCTTCCAAAGGTCCTGAGTTCAATTCCCGGCAACCACATGGTGGCTCATAACCATCTGTAATGAGGTCTGGTGCTCTCTTCTGGCCTGCAGACATACACACAGACAGAATGTTGTATACATAATAAATAAATAAATAAATTTTTAAAAAAAGTAGAAGATTCGCTGCCTTAGTTTCCTTGAATGATCTTGGACCTGAACTCTTGGCATCCAGGACTCAGGAGCATTGATAAGGAAGTTATTTCTGTCAGTGTCCATCTCTGTGTCACCCTCAGAGGCCTTTTAGACCAGAGGACGTTAGGTTCTCTCTGTCTCTGTCATCCCCCCCACCTCTCCTCCCTCCTCCTGTCTCTTTTTTAAAAAATGTATTTTGAACTGTACCTCCAAATGCTCCTAGGCAGAAGTCCATGCTCTCACCTGATCTGCCTACCCAGTGTCTGCAGAGATGGGCTTGGAGTAGACTCACTCTGATGGCCGAAACAAAAGCAGTGGTCAGCCAGCCCTTGGTCTTGGCGAGTCTCTAGGTTTTGATGAATTCATTTAATCCACCACTTTACTGTTCCCTACTCTGAGTTTATGATATGTGGTAGATAGAATAATGTGCATAATACTGAAATGGTTTCAAAGTGACTTATTTTAATCACCAAGATCCCCAAGTCAAGTAGGACAGCGCTAGTGTTGTGTGGTTCTCAGAAGGAGGAAGGTCGGAATGGGATATAGATCAGTTGGGAGAATGCCTAACTGACACATGGGACCCAGGGTTGCCCATCCTTAGCACCGCATTAACTAGGTGTGGTAGCACAGTTTGGTAATCCCAGTGCTCCAGAAAAAAAAGCAGGAGGATCAGAAGTTTAAGGTCATACTTGGCTACATAGTTATTTCAAGGCCAATCTGGGCTACACGAGACCCTGTCTCAAAAAGAACAAAGTAACAAGTGATAGCAGCAGAGAGTATTAGACCTAGAATGTTGTCCTTAAAAGAGCAGAAACAGTCCTGGGGGAATGGCTTATCATAGGTAAAGTGCTTATTGCCTTGCTACCTAGAGGGACTGATTTGATCCTTAGGTCCCACATTGAAAAGATAGGGTGTAGCGGCACCTGCTTGTAATCCCAGCGCAGGGGAGGCAGAGATAGGCCAATCGCTGGGGGCTCACTGGCCTGTCGGTCCTTATTCC